>JABUQX010078582.1:0-23704 GCA_015478945.1 Trachelipus rathkii
GAGAGAGAGAGATATTCAATATATAGACACCCAAAAATCACAAGCAATTCTTCAGAAAATAATACCTATATAATTTATTAATTTAGACTACGAGTGAGTAATGTAACTACAGTAGTACCATTTTCTAAACTATAAATTCACTAACTTTTGAGAGAAGAGCAGGAACTTTATATTCATAAGAATAAACGTTATGTTGCACCATTCTTCAACCAAAATTTATATCTTATTTTTATAGTAGAATATATAAATAATAAAATAATGCTTTATTTTTTGTATTAAGATGAAGATCGAATGTTAACCTATATTATATATTATATAATCTTACATGTATATATATATAAATATATTGAGATCAGTAGTATATATACGAGAAAGTTTTCTAAGGCTTATATCAGATATCTAATTATTACAACATATATTATATGTACGATATTAATGCTTATAATATCATAATATTGATTATAATGAGATGATATATATATATATATATCATTATTTATTATTATTATATCTTTATACTATACTATATACGACTTAGGCTTACTAGATACTGAAGTATTTATATAAAATTGGACTAATAGTATATTATATACCATTGCAATATATATATATTATATATATATATATATATATATAATATATATAATATATATATTTAATATAATATATATTATAATATATATATATTAATATATTATATTAATAATTATATAATATATTAATATTATATATATATATATATATATATATATATTATATATAATATTAAATAATATATATATAATATATTATATATATATTTATATATATAATATATATATATATAAATATAAGTATATATATATATATTATAATATATTATATATATATATATATAATAGTAATATATATAATTAATATATATATTTTGGTAATTTTAAAATTTGATATTAAAATTTTGTTACGTTATATTATTATCTTATATTTTGAGATATTTGAGATAAACTCTATTTCAATAATACTTAGTTTATAGGTACGTACTAACCTTAGAATATCTAACACAACGTGCAAAAACCAATAATAATATATGTTTACCGATTGTTAAAAGTATAGGGCCATGGTTTATCGCAAAATAAATCCCATCCAAGCAAATTTTTAATTATCAGAGAATTACATTTTTCTGGTAATCTTCCGTGACCCAGGCCGCGAGAGAAACCACGAGAAGTAGAGGAGAGAAAAGCTCTGTACAACACCTCTCTCTCTCTCCGGGCCGGAGAGTATATCACCGGCCTGACCAGAGAATTCTCGGTATACTACCTCTAATTATTAAGTACAACAGTATATATATGTTGCGAGATATATACGTATAAACGGCGAATATATAACTCACTAGATACAAATTGTATTACTGAGCCCACTTATACAAGTACCTATATATATATATCGGATACTATGTACGTCAGTTTGTAGGTAATAGGCCCATCTATATATATATTAATATTAAATATATATTATATACTATTATATAATATATATATTAATATGTATATATATATTAATATAATATAATTAAATTATATAGTATTATATATAATATATATATAATATATATAATATAATATATATAATATATATATATATATATATATTATAATATAATATATAATAATATATATTAATATATAAATATATTATAATATATTTCTTTCTTTTCTTTCTTCCCTACCTTATTTTCCCAAGATTGGGAGTAAGGTGCGCTAACAAGCATCGGAAAAGAAAAGCAGTAGGAGACATGACAAATGTCGAAAAGAAAGCCCAGCCCTACGCCACCCTCTGTACCATTAATTGTGAGAACTCGTCACAGACAGAAATCCACCCTAGAGCTTTCACGGGACAGCGATGGACGCTCACTATGGTAAATCGTCAAATGTAAGGTTCAACCCTTGGCCCAGGTGGGCCACAGACAACCCCCATACAAACCCCCGCCATCTCATCCTATCATGCACCTTTAATTCTCCGCCTCTGCCCAAACTCACACATTTCTCTCCTTCACGCATTCCTTTACTGACTCAATCAACTTTCTCTTCGGTCTCCCAGCCAATCGGTTCCCACACACTCACCACTATACATCGCTTAACCAAAACCCGACTATCATTCATCCTTTCCTTATGGCCACCATCTCAACATACTTTCATTTATTCTCTCATTTACCCCTTTCTTCACACCACAACTCTCTAATACGTTCATTCCTCCATTTTATCATTGCTTCTCACACCTAGCATGCCCCTAAATGTCCATCTAACATATTGGAACTTTAGATCTATAAAAATTACTTCTTATTCGAGACCAATAGTCTCACTACTATCAATAACACAGGTAACAACATACCTCATGTAAGACCTTAGCGCACTCAAGAGACTTAAGTCCCTTTAAACATTCACCCACGATTTAATTGCACCAAGCAACCTCCTGCCATTCACAACTTTCCTACTACACTCTGCATCATCTGTTCGCCTTTCTCATCCAACACATACCCTAAATATTTAAACTCAGAACTTGTTCCAGCTGCTCACCATCCTAACATAACTTCACTATACTGATAGACTTATAGTTTCACCTTATCAACTATCACTCAACGCAGCATTGGGACAGCTCTGTGTCTGACCCACTTACCTCTAACGTTTACTAAGTTGCGCCTAACTAGACGACTCATCTGCGCCTATGGCGCACTACTCAATCTCATGTTAGGTCAGCAACACGCGCGAGCGCATATGACCGCCAAACAATCTTGTTGTACCAATATAGGCGGCATAAAGCGCACAATCCTAGGCGCACTAGCCAATTATCTTGCTGTCGCCTATATGTCCGCTAGGACTATTCGGACACCAGGAACATCACACACAGCAAGTTAATTCCTCTACCACTTTACTGTTAGAACTTAGACGCTTAGGCAATAAATGATGAGATTCTAGGCTTCTAAAAACGCGTGTAACAATGTTACTATATACCTCACCACATATCACATCTCCATATACTTCGCATCATTCTTATATTAACTAACTACTATAATTACCTGGCTATCTATATTACCTACTTATCAGAATTTACTATTCAATATAACTACCAATACAAATAATTGAATATAACTAGCATAAGTAGTAAGACATAACACAACTATTGTCCATATCATACTCCGCTTTTAAATTCACATTAATATTAATAACACCAAATCTATACTATAATATTATGTACACCATTTTAATTATAATATTTACACATATACATCTTAATTGCTACATAAAGAACAACCATATCCAGATGAGTACCATAACTACACGATATACAACACCATATATCACTATACACCTAATGCATAAAGCTTTTAGTAGCAATAAAATCTATTCAATATATATATATATATATATACGCACGTCACTACTGTTTGACATATAAATCTCACATAAAACCTTAAATATAACAATTTATTATACTTCTTATCTTCTATTATTTGTGTTTGAAATAGGAATATAATATTTTGTTTCATTGTAAAGATTTTTGAATCCTCACACAATCACTATATATTACTACCACTCCTAACTACTAACTTTGTTACTTACACAATTACAGTCTATTACTGTCCCACTCGATCAGTATTATATATTATATATACAACATCTCATTCGAGAAATTATAATACAATAAATATATAACTTGGTTCAGCCTAGAGCATATCTACTACATTCCCTTAAAAATACATTGAGCAAACCTTCACATGGAGCTCACACTCTATCCCCTTCTTCATATGTACACATCTCTCTACAGAGTCTTCCTCTTTGCCATCGCGCGTCTCTATCCTGATGACTTGAAATCGCTACCCTGGAGGGCGAAAACTCCGAACACTATAAAACTCCTATTGAAGTTCTAATTTACGTATAGATATTAGTTAGGTGTTTTAATTAACAAGAATAAGTACTTCTTTTCTCCTTTCCTCTACTAAAAAATCCCTTGAGGATAGATTTTACTATAATCGCCCATCCCATAAGTTATTACACTCTTCTCTGCTAAATCATAATTATTTATATACATGTCGAACAATAACATTCCAAAGTCTGCCAATAACAACAGGTCGTAGGCCCTCACAAGGCGCGCTACCTGTATCGTGCGACATAGTAGTCTAGGTTCACGCACTTATGGTATTAGTGACCAAAAATATAGGTTCAACTATCTAGTGTACGCTCAAAGCCACTAGGTCCGGTGGGCGATTTAACCATCTATCACTGGTCTGCATAACTTTCCTACGGACCTAGCGCTGCACCCTCAAAAAAATTATCAATCGGCGTACCGCCCAGCTCTGATATATATAGTATCCATATATATATATATTATACTCTATGTAGATATAACCATCATCCCAAAATACTCATATTCTACCTTATCTTATTGACTATATACGTCATCATAACCATTAATAATCACTATTCAAAACTATATTATATACACAATATATATATTATACTTATCACATTATAACTTAGTTTATGATTTAATTGGGCGAACGGACTGCGCGTATAATATACGGAGGAGCTGTATTCTTCTTAGCTACCCACTTACCCTAGCTCACACATTATTCACCCATTTGACCGGATTATACAACCATGGAGCAACCATCCCTATTCATGTAATCCTACGCAGACGGAGATTTATTTAACCTCTGTAGTCTATTTCATTCCGTCAGTTATATCGACTTCTGTCTCTGCTTTCCTTTTTTCTATGGTTTTATATATATGTTCTCTCCATTATTTTCTAGTATACCTGGATTACTAACGAGTCCCCAATCTCTAATTAACAGTGCCGCGTGCACGCACAATGAATCCATAGTTAAATATATAGGACCAAGTTAGGTTTATCTCTACGGCACTCGCGCCCGTCTAGTTTATATATCTATGTATTTTTTGTCTCTCTATTTGTTTATCTCTTTTAATAACATTAATACTGGATTATTATTCCACCAGGGTATACACTTATCATCTGACAAAGATGGCAATGGTCAAGTCAGGCAGTGGTCTCCTCGTTTGCCTTTGAAACTCGTGCGAATCATTTGCTTTGAGAATCAGACAGGTGGTCAGAACTCCCTGACGCGCCTCCCTTTTTCCTGGGTGTAGGAGGTTTTCAGGAAACACCTGCTCTTCATCAACCCTCCTGCTCACTTTTGGTACCATCCATTGGTAATGTCAGGCTGTGAGGGCTTACCATTCCTCCTCTCACGCCTACTGGGGTTACTCTGAGCATATACTGTATACCGCCACATCCCACCTATACTTCCTTTGCAACTACTACATTGTCCCCGTTCGGCTCTGAGCGCCCCTTCAATTATATGCTTTTTTCTTATTGTTATTTAATGTTCTTATGTTTAAAATATCATTTAATCTTGTTTTTCACACCATTTTTCTGAGATAATAAGCTTTCACGCTGATTCCAAATATGTAACTGCTTCTCTCTTGGATGTACACGTGACCGAGCGTATCTCTTCTCCTAGAGTATTTTAGCTATGGTCTATTATGTAATAAATTAGCATATATTGTTTCTATCTTTTTGTTTTATAACTATTCTTGTTACTTCCATTTACATTTTTTTATCGCAAATATATGTACTTTACCTTTATTCGTACGTCACCTTTTCAATAATCTTATGTAATTGGTCATTCCATATCCTGTAACCCGTGCTCACGTACCTTTTAAACGAGAATATATTACATAGAACCCAATATCTCTATTAAAATGTATTGATTATAAATGTGAATTGTATTTAAAACTCGGATATTAATTCTCAATATCATAATTATCCGCGCACCTTTTGACACTCAATTGATTCCTCATACATCCACAACACATCTCTGCAAATCTCACACTTGCTGCTTACTTTCCACTAACATACATACTAAATCAGACATATTATGATTAACAATATTACACACACGAGAGAAGAAATAAAACATCATCTAACTAACAACCTAGCGAACCGCGCGAGAGCATGTCTACGTTAAAACATAACATGTAGTCCGGATAACTATTATTGTGTTTAAAGAAAGTATTTACTATACACATACCATATATATATTATATATTATATATTATCTATTATCACTTAACTAATAGAAAAATCAATCACCTTTCCTACCTAATATTATATACTTCACATTTTCTTGCATATATTACTCACCGAGTCCACCATGATATATATATTATAACCTAAAATAAATACCTACTACTGTTTGTAATATATCACGCATTCACTTTATTTTATTTTGATCACTACATATCCAACTATTATCAGTATATATAGTTCCCTACCATACACTATCTAAAAATATCATATGATAAGCTCCTACTTACAACCTACATCTACAGACATCAAATTTACAGATTAATCCATAAAATTCAGTATACTTCACTCTTCTAAACGTTTTCCACCCTCAGATGGAATACTAATTAACGTTCAACAAACCACATATTATATAATAAATATATATATAACATATATACATATTTGACCTTTTCAAATTAAATTTAACATTAATGAGTAATTATCTAGGTATACTTACACAACACTAATCAAATGATCCATATACACATAATATACTTTTGATACCCTATAACAGTTCACATATTCATCAAATTGCACAACTCCTTCTCTTCCCCTCTAATTCCTTTCCACACTAATTCCTTTTCACACCAGCACACCTACATTTCACACCACAAACTTAACTTACCTCATTTTCAATAAATACCGTATTTCACTTTCATATTTTTTAGTTATTATGCAGTCACAATAGTAACGAGCAAATATATCAAATTATGCCCTTTTTATAATATCATACCATTATCAATACCTTATCTATACTCTCTTCTTCTCCTCAACAATTTTATTATCCTTCTAGAACATATATTACTCATAGTACCCATTAACGAATTCATAGACAATTTTACGAGACTCCGAAACATTAGTTAAATCGTTCCTCGGTATATAAACGGAGCCGATCACGGACGCAATATAATATTCTTAGAAGAATTTTATCTTTTCCGTAGGTCAATTGTACTAAACAGGCATTACCGCATTTAGACAGTAGAGCCTAATTGGTTATTACGATTTTAAAACCACGTGTGAAGGGGGCAGACCGCGACGCGAGCATACACACAACTAAACCCATAAAACTCACCCTGAGTAGTTAGGAACGTCTCAGACACGCGCTAGCTGCAGAAACTCTCGAGTGTTCGAGCGAGAATTGGTGTAAGCAGTAACATCACACTCCTGGCGTTGTGAAAGAATACTGTGAAAAATTATTTTTGTGAGTCATCTTACACAATTTCTAACCACACTCCAAAATGCGCTGGGCAGAAGTGATATCTGTTCCTCGCCATATTGAGGATTTAGTCTGGGTGCTGTTGAGAAGGTGCCTGAGTAAAATCAGTTAGGTAGAATGGGGTGCTGTACTAATGTATTAGGTTGACTATATATTATTTGAATTTGGATGATTAAAATGGTTTGGATTTTTCTAGTATAGTTATGCTTTGCCTGGAGGATGAGTGGTATAGAACTCAGTGATATTGTAATACAGCTATATTAAGTAGAGTAGGTTATCTGTAATCTCATATAAACAATAATTCGAGGATCACAGATAAGATATCTTTCAACACTTCGAGTATGCGTGTACTCTCTACTCTCTCTCTCGCTCTCGTCTCGCCATCTTTCTCCGCTTCGTTCGACCATCCTTGCGCGATATCAAACTTTTAAGCTCTACTCGTCGCTCCTCTTTAGCCTATATCCATACTTTAACTCAATGTGGTGTTCTCCTGCAAATCCATCGGCATAGTATATCATTTTTGCTCTCTCTGGTCGCAATATCTCTCTCAACAAGCATTCTTCAGTCCCTACTTTAATACAGGCTCAGTATATTTCACAACGTATGCGTACGTTTAAGCACTATATTCGAGAAAGTATCTTCGCCAGAGGGGTCCTTCTACTCCCTCCGTCATTTTTCTTAATAAATAACTCCACCAGATATAGTGTCTCTTAAAAAATAATGAACATAAAATAAAAACCAAACTTGGGTGTCGAGGGTCCTTTCAGGAATCATCTATCAACTTACTTCCAGTCCTATTCAATAGCGCTCTGTTAAAACCCCCACATCTCGGATTTTCTCTATATTACTCTCAATAAAAAAAACTAACAAGGATACATATATATATTACTATTATACTCACTCATATTATAATGAGATAACCATCTTACTTCTCTATCTAATAATAATGAGATATATGGTGCATCCACTTATCCGTATTATATTACCTATTCTATATCTCTATCTCTACTCTCTCTCATCACTTCTCTTTCTCACATAATACATAATCGAACGCAGTTCTACACAAAACTATCGAAAATGAATTCTCGTCTTTAGAAAAAAGTTTACAGCCCTCAAACGTAGGCATTTATATAAGGATTTCTTCTTATTACATCTCTACAGTCAAAAACAATCCACAGGTATTCACTACTATCTACTATCTATTATCATATATATATTACTATTCAATACTCTATCTTATTACTACTCTTCACTCTATCTAACTATCTCTTACTATCTCTATATTCATCTCTATCTAGTTACTTATATATCTTCTCTAGTATTCTCACTCTATCTCTCTCTCTATATCTCTTATACAATCTCTCTTCATATCTTTCCTCACTATCTACTACCTATATACTATATCCTTTAATAAAATACATGAAGCATTAAAAAATGACATGAATTTTCTTTAAGGAAAAAGTCTGGCGCAGCCCTCTCAAAAGTTCTATAACAATCTTTTCCTTCATTTTCTATCGTGGGCCTCATGCTCCGCTTCTATGCCCATCCTACATTCTAGCGTTATAATAGATTTGTTAAGTATATATAAATTTCTCTTCTCTATGTATTCACTTCTACTACTCACATCTCATATCTCCATAACCATCTGAACTAGAGTAACCTGATCATGAAAGAACATCACAATCCTCGATGTTGTATCAACAATGTACAAGGTCTTTCTGGGTGCTCTTTTTAATAACTCTCTGCAGAGCGCTTTAACTTTTCTTTCTCCTACAGAAGACATTTAATCGCGATTTAATTGCATCTCATCTACTAATCGTATGGTCTCAAGTATTCGTACGTCGCACTTCGTTACACACGTTAATAAAAATATCCTGGGTGAAGCCCTCTGCCGCTAGGCTTCTACTTACCTCTCCAAATGTCTATTGCTCAGTCTAATTAATATATTTCAATACATATATACATATCATCTTAATAGTACACGATTGTGTATAAATAAATGTTATTTTGAATCTTTTTCTCTTTCTCTTCTCTCCATCTGATTCTTCATATAGCATATTTTATTTATAGTCTTCCAATAAAAAATACAAAACTATAAAATATTAAGTTAATGAAATTAGGCATCAGTTTATTCATGTGTCTGATTCAACAAAAATGTTTTCTTATTTCATTATTAATAAATCAAAATAACCATTATTATCTTTTTCTTTAGTTGATCAATAGTATTTTTCTTTCTTTTTCTTACTATCTTTTCTACATTTCATAATTAAGGTCTGACTGTATCACTCCATAACTGTGTTTAAATAATTTGAGTCAAACACTTCAAATAATTTTCTGTCATAGACACCTTTTTTTGATAAGAATAATTGGAAAAATATGCTTCACGGCTTGCGGCGCGTCCTTATAATTTTTTTTGAGTGCGCCTGCGCCTATGCCCCCGGATACCTAGTGCGCTTAGCGCCTATATGCGCCTATATTTTTGGTCACATCGATGCGCCTAGCGCCTATGCGTTGTCAAGGGCTTGGGATATTAGTGATCTCTAATTTATTCTTGCAATCGCTGCCAAAAAGTTCCCTCCAGCCTAATCGTCTTGAGGACTTCCTGCACAATTGTATTTTTTAATATACACTTATTAATTTTTGTAATTAAAACACCGTAAACTAATATCTACACGTCCTTTTCCTCCTCCATGTCCTTGTGATCCATGTTTTCTCCCAGGAGGTTCAGCTCGAGCGCTGTAGAAGTTGAAAATCTTCAGATGCCAATAGTTGCCAAATTTATTTGTAGTTTAAGAACTACTCGAACCAGTTATATAATATATATATATACTATATACTTATATATTACATATATATATATATTACTTATATCTATTCATCTATATATATTATATGTTATTCTATTATATATATTACTCTATAAATATATATATATTCACTATATAATATACTATATTACTACTATATAATATATTACCTAAATGTTTACACTGGTTTTTAGAACTGATCAAGTTGCCAGCTTCTAAGTTCTAACTTTTTAAGGGTAAAAACAAATGCTTTGTTCCTGCTGTTCATAGGCGCGGCTATAGGTGCAGAGAATTGGCTGTGCGCCTTTGCTTAGTCCGCCATTTTAAAAATTGTTGCGCCTTTGCGCCTACGAATTGATAGTGCGGCATAGGCGCAACTCGGTGGCGCAACGCCCAGCTTTTGGAAATAGTAGTGCAGAGGGGTATCAACCCTGATTTTTATAAAAATCATAAGATATTTGATAAAAAATAATAATGAAAATAATGAAATCGAAAATTGTCACTCTCCTTTAAGGAAAAGTTGCCTCTTAAAGTTTATTTAAAATCTCGTATTTTCCCTTATAAAAAATAAAAAATAATAAAATCAATGCAGGATATACTCTGAAAAAAAATAATAATGAAGCTTAAAAAACAAAATTAAATTATTTAAGTCTTTATAAAAAAAAGTAGGCCTTTCAAAGTTTAAAATTTTCTCATATGCTTATAAAAAAATTTAGTAGGCCTCATGCTCATTTTAGGGCCACTAGTTCAGGTTATAATAAAATTTGTTAATTCTACATAGAATTTCTTCTCTGTGTATACCTAAACAAAACTTCTCATACAGCCTTATAAGAAGTCCTGAATAAGACCTAACTTTGATGCAACAAAATGAAAAGTCTATGGGGAGTTTTAACAAACTTTGGGAGGGTGTAACTTTTTTCCTAGAAAGCGACAATTTTCATTTTCATTATTCTTCAATATTTTTTTAGATATATCCTGTGGATTTTTATAAAAATCAAGGGGGACACCCCTTTACACTACTATTATTTAAAAAATATGTACGGTAAAATATACTATATATATATTATATATATATATATATATATATATATATATATATATATATATATATATATATTATATATATATATATATATATATACGGTATATATATATATATATATATATATATATATATAGCTATATATATATATATATATATTATATATATATATATATATATATATATAATATATATATATATATATATACTATATATGTATATATTATAGATATATATTATATATATATATATATATTATATAATATATAATAATATTCATAGCTACGAAGAGAACCATTTTGCAGAACATTTTGCCAATTCCTTGAACCATATGCAGGAGTTAACTAAAAAAGGTGAGTTATTGAAAGTTTCTCTTAGGCTCGTATAATATGGGAAGACTTCTACTTTTAAATTAAATTTGTGCTTTCCACAGTAAGATTCTGTAAGATTTTTGAAAATTCTTCAAGATCTTTATCCAGATTTAACAATCTTTAAGCTCGCTTCAGTGAGATGTTAAATCCTAAATTTCAAATCATTAAATTTCACTGCCAAATCTGGATGTGATCACATGAATAAAGGAAAACAGGACACAGGCCCTAGTCTTTATATTTAATGTAATTGGTTATAGAAGGGATAGAAAGTTTGTTAATTAATTATCTGTTCTAAAATTATTATTATTTTAACGCATTTCCTGATCACTATTATTATTATTTAAAGTAAATTAATTGTTAATTCTTGTTTTTGATGGTCCGCCATCACTCTTTAATATCTTGTTTGCCACATTTTATTTTCATTTACTATTTCTCGTGATTTAGATTAAGTGTAAATAATCTCATTTGTTTATGTACAAAAACTGATTTTCATTTATATAATAGTATTCATGAATATTAAGACAATAAAAGAAATACACTGGATTTTCTGATCTCACTGCAGTCGGATATAAACTCATTTCCTTTTACCATAACCTAATTTATTAGAATTTAGCCTTGGAAAATGTATATGTAAAATAATAATAATTATTAATTATTATTATTATTAATTATATTATATTATTATATTATATTATTTCATGTAATAGTAAGGAAGAATAAACAGCATTGGTTCTGTATGTATAGGTAAAAAGAGGATTCAACTGGGAAATAATGAACTTTAAAACATTTATGGTTGGAAAAAGATTTTTACGAGAAGCTTAAAGTATATTTGTTCATTAATTGGTCTCATTCATCAGTCATGCAGCAATTAGGGGACTAATTAAATATTGCATAATTTAATGATTAAATTCTTAAAATTCTAACCCTGATTGTGCATAAGACCAACAAATATGATAGATAGGTAGAAAAAAGTTAAATGGTATTGAAGTACATAGGTTGTTAGTATTCATGGAAGGTGAGGACGTGTTGTTAGTACCTTTTATAAAAAATACCGCTCATCTTCATTTCAGCTTAGCGATGGTTATAATAAATAAGAATATTAAATGTTTTTATTTATAGGATAACTATTCATGAAAATTGGTCCCTTCTTAAAATATATATATATATATATATATATATATTATATTATATATATATAATATAATATATATATATATATATATATATATATATATATATATATATATATATATAATATATATATATATATATAATATATATATAACTTTATATTTTAGGTAGGATTTATTTGTAAAATTGTCAAATGGGTTAAAATTGCTGGTTCTCCATTTATTCTGAAATATAATTTTTTTTTTTTTTTTTTTTTAAATCTATATTCATACTTCTGATAGATTACTGATGCCGCCATCCCAGGAGGTAACTACGCAGCAATATTTGCTACTGAAGACATGACACTCTATGTCAAATTGTATAAGAATGGTTTAATTAGCTGCACTCTAGAATATCTTGTAACAGAAGAAGCTATTAATGAACACAAAATTCTTATAGATGTGAGTATATATATTTCGGTTGACTTTGTGATGATTTCTCCTATTTGTTGAAAATAGCAATGTCATTCAAAAGTAGTTCTGTATAGATTTTAACAGTATTTGTGTTTTTAGTTAAATATTTCCATTCTTATTATTGTTAGTTTCTTATTAAATTCATTAAAATTATTGCCAGAAAGTCTTAATTTTCACTATTTTTTTTATTGTCTACTACCTCTTAACAATTATTATTATTATTATTATTATTATTATTATTATTATTATTATTATTATTATTATCATTATTTTCTTAAATTCATTAAAATTATTACAAAAGTCTAAATTTTCAGTATTTATGTGATTGTTTACTACATCTAAACAATTATTATATATTATTATTATTATTATTAATTATTATTTTTACTACTTCTAAACAATTATTATTATTATCATTTTCTTAAATTCTTAAAAATTACCAGAAAGTCAAATTTTCAGTATTTTTATGATTGTCTTCTACATCTTAACAACTATTATTATTATTATTATTATTATTATTATTATTATTATTATTATTATTATTATTATTATTATAATACTAATATGAACTTTTTTTAATAATGCTTCCTGTAATATCTTGAAAAGACGGTAAGCTTGAAGGTTGAAAGTCTTTCAAAATATTTCTATTCCTTTATATAAGTTTTTGGGTGATTGTTCTGGTTTTATTTTATTATTTTTTAAAAAAGTTTCAGCAAGAATTTTAGTAATAAAATATTTAAATTTGTTTTGTGAACTAATATTTGATATTATTTTATGATAGAAAAATGTTTGTAAAAATTTTTTTAATGTCTCGTAGAAAATTTAATTTATATCAAGCACAAAATTATTTTCTGCTTGTATGGTATCTTTGTATTGTCTTGCAATACTAGTGAATGATTTTATTCAAGGTTCACACTTTCTGGAAAATCGGGGAAGAAAGTCGGGGAAACGATTTTAAAGGATATTGCTAATTTTTAAAATTCATATATATAGTATATAGTATATATATATATATATATATATATAATTATAATATATATATATAATATATATATATACGTGATATTAATATAGCTAATATATATATATATCATATAATATATATATAATATAATAAGATATAATAAATAATATAATATATTATAATAAGAGTCCAAGTAGGACTTGTTCTTAGGAACCCACTTTATAAAAATAAAAAGACGAAGCAGAAGCTTTGATATCTCATTATACTAGACGTTCGAGTTTATCCAAACCAATCATCAGCTAAAAACAAATTAAAATTACAATAATAATTATGAAAAGTTAAAAATTAAAAATATATAAGTAATAATAATGAATAATAATAACATAAATAATTATTTAATAATAATACAATAATAATAATAATAATAATAATAATAATAGATGAATATAATATAAATAATAATAGGAATCCACAAAAATAAAGAACAAAAATAGTAAAAAAGATATAAAACTTTTATAGAATAAAATTATATTAAAACTATAATCCTATATTAATATTCCTGTTTAGTTGACAATCTTGGGAAGAATGTACAAAAATATAGAAAAACAAATAATTTTGAATTGTTGTTGGTTGGTAATCAGTTTTAAAAAATAAATATATTAATATTACAATTTGGCAACAATTAGTAGATCATAAAAATAATTACACAGTGATTAAAACAGGATTATTAAAGTGAAATATTAAAAATAAAGTAAATCATAGTTTAAAAGCAAGAATATTTAATGGTCAATTATGGAGTAACCCAAGTTGTACGATGTAAATGACCCAATAATCTCGAGTATATGCGTTCATGAGAAACCTGTACTTAAGAGCAACACGCCTGAACTATCCTTTGTAATGTCATGATGGCTTGCTGAAGGATGGGGTCCTGAAGGCACAGAGTTTTTCGGGTGAAGTTAATGGTCTGTTTGTTCTACTATATGAAAGACCCAGATGTTTTGAAATCCTCATCTGCAGCTGTAAGCCAGTCTGGCCTACATAACGGGCTTGGCAGTGCGCACAAGAATAGGAATAAATGACTGAGGACCTCAAATGAGCCGGTAAATATATCTTTCATTCTGGAAAAAACTATTCAATTTTCTAAAATCATGACAAGTATAAAAATAACTTTATAAGATGGAAAACTTTTAGAAATTGATATTTGAATGTTTTTTAACGAGCTCGGAGTGTTGGGGTGACCGGAAGTAAGAACTTTTAGATAAAACTACTGCAATTGATGATCCACATCTGCTGTTATGGGCGAAAAAGTCTTCCAAGAATTTGTTAACAAGTCTAAAAAATAGTTGCTCTGGAAATAAATTTGAAAATTTAGGGCAATGAGTTAAATTGGAACTCTAATGAAAATGTTACCCAGAGTTGAAAAGTTTGTAAGCTCTAAGATAATTCGCATGAACAGCAGCAACTTGGCACCTTCAGAGGAAGGAAGCGGAAAAAATGGTACCGCAAGCATAGTTGTGTAAGCTTTCTATACGATGGAAGTAAAAAGCCACCTACTGGTAACGGGTGCACTCTGACATCTAAAAGGGCAATGCACCCCCAATTCTCGTCTCCTCCATACTAAAACCTAATAATTCTGATTGTAATTTTATAGGTATTCTACAAAATTGGTTGAAGGCATATCTTTGTTCTCTAAAGAATCAAAAAACAATCATGTCAACATCCCTTCTATGTAGAGTAATGCTAGCATCTTGAGGGAGGCAGTTCTCCAACCAAGATATCTCATGGTAGCACAAAAATGCATTGGCAAAAGTGGGACCAAGTGGTGAGCCCATTGCCATGCCATCTATCTGCTTGTAAAGCTGGCCATCAAAGAGGAAAAGTGTATCATCAGTGGCGAGTTCCAAGAATTTCGAAAATTGATTCCTATTGAGATTACTAACCCTATGTTCAGTTGATCGAAAAGTCAATTGTTATGAATATTGCGAGCCTCGATTTAACTAGGTTATGTTGGAATCAATGATGTCTGTACAAGTCATAAGGCTTGACCATAACCCTCCTCAATGGACATTATTGAGAAACAAATCAAGAAAACTGAAGAAGAATCTTAAGAGTAATTCATTTACAATGTTAAGGCGTATATATAGTGGCAGGAAGAAATTGGGATGACGCAAACTAAATTCACTTTGACCAGGTAATCATTCTTACACATATTTTGTTTAAGGAATTGAAGATAAAATTAACAACTTATCGTTAGATAGCTGTTAAAAAAAAATCGTTATCTATTTTTATGAATGCTGTATTTCTTCAGGTGCATGTGCAGCTTCTTATATTGGTATTGCCAAAATCCAATAAACAGGGCTTCCTCTTAGACCAATTCTTTCAGCCATTAATTCTCCCACTTATAAAGTATCGCAAAAATTCTCCCCAATTATAACAGCCTTAACAATGTAATGAATTTACTCTTAATAGATTCTTTTCATTTCTGATCTTGTTCCTTCATTGTCATTGAGGAGGGCTTTAATGGTCCAGCTTTAGATGTAGATCATAGCTTTGATGATAGGAAGTCATTGTTCCAAACATACCTGTTAATGAGACTCGCAATATCATAACCAATGGACTTTTCCGTCAACTGAACATAAGGTTAGTAATCTCAATAGGAAATCAATTTTCCTGAAATTCTTGACTTGCCACCATGATTCATCTTTTCCTCTTTGATGGCAGTCTTTACTAAGTCAGATAGATGTATGGCAATGGGCTTCACCACTTGGTCCGCACTTTTGCCAATGCATTTTGTGCTTACATGAGAGTCTTTTGGTTGGAGAATGCCCTTGCATATTTTAACCATTACTCTATAGATAGGTATGTTGATGATTGTTTTTTTGATTTTTAGAGAACGAAAGTCATTCCTTTACAATTTTTAGATCTAGCCTTTAACATTCAACATCAAAGAATATTAGCGTTTTATGGAGGAGGAGAATGAGACTCATTGCCGCTTTTTAGATTCAGAGTGCACCGTACAGTAGGTGGCTTTTCTACTTCCATCTATATAAAGCCTACCAACTATGCTTGGTACCAATTTTTTCAGCTTCCTTCCTTCTTGGAGTTGCCAAAGTTGTCTGACTGTCTAATGGCCGAATTTTGTAGAAGCTTACGCAAACTTCAACATCTTGGGTTACAATTGTTCATAAAGATAGTTCAATTTTTAACTCAGTGCTAAATTTTCCCCCAAAATTGTTTTATTTCCAAGAGCTAACTATTTTCTAATAACTTGTTAACTAAATTCTTGGAAGACCTTTTTCGCCCTAAACAGCCAGATGTGGATTCAATCATTGCAAGTAGTGTATCTAAAAGTTCCTTACTTCGGTCCCAATACTACTCCGAAGCTCGTTAAAACATTCAAATAGTCAAATTTCTAAAAGTTTTCCATCTTATAAAATTATTTTTATACTTGTCATGATTTTAAAATGAATAGTTTTTTCAGAATGAAAGATATTTTACCGGCTCATTTGAGGTCCTCAGTCATTTATTCCTATTCTTGTGCGGACTGCCAAGCCCGTTATGTAGGCCAAACTGGCTTACAGCTGTCAGCTGAGGATTTCAAAACATCTGGGTCTTTCATATAGAACAAACAGACCATTAACTTCACCCGAAAACTCTGCCATCAGGACCCACTCTTCAGACAGCCATCATGACATATCAAAGGATAGCTTCAGGGTGTTGTCTTCAGCGTCAGGTTTACTTGAACGACGGATTCTCGAGAGCCTGTTTATACATAGTACAAAGCCGCAACTAAACTCAGATGGCTCCTTATTAAATTATTTTTTTGGTTTTAATTTTGATTTTAGATTTTTATTTTATTTTATTTCACTTTTAAAAAAATAATGCCTGTTTTGTAATTTCACTTGTAAGTGTATTTTTATACTTCTAATTGTGAATATATTAGTATTTAATTTTTTAAAAATGTGACCAACGCAAACCGAATTTTTCTAGTTAATATAGAGCCAGGTTGTTTTTGCTATTTTTGTACATTCTTCCCAAGATTGTCAACTAAACAGGTAATATTTAATTAATAGTAAAGCGGAAATATAGATTTTATTTTTAAAAATTGTTTTAATATTTTTTTACTATTTTGTTCTTTATTACTGTGATCTAATTATTTATTTATTATTATTATTATTATTATTATTATTATTATATTATTATTATTATTAATTATTGTATTATTAATTAAATAATTATTGTTATTGTTATTTATTATTATTATTATTATATGATATTAATATTATTATTTTAATTTTAACTTTCATATATTATTGAGATTTATATTTATGTTTTAGCTGATGATGGGTTTGATTAACCCGAAAACGTCCCAATTAAATGATATCAAAGCTTCTGTTCTCTTTTTATCTTCTTATATATATATTATATATATTATATATATATATATATATAATATTATATATATTATGTATATTATATAGAATATATATGTATATATATTATATTATATATAATTATATATTATAAATATATATTTAATATATTATATATATATATATAATATAATATATATAATATATATATATATAGTATATATATATATATATATATATATTAATATATATATATATTATATAATATATATAAAGTATATATTATATCAGGTTCACACTTTCTGGAAAGTCAGAAAAAAAATTGGTCAAAGGAAATCGTTTAAGCAGATATGCGAACATCAGGGAATTCCAAAAAATGGTCAGGGAAATTTAAAAATTTCAAACATATGAAGAATGATCCTTGGACCAAGTTACATATTTTTGGTTTATATTTTTTTCCTTACTGTATAATGTGTGGAGTGAGAGATGTATTTGATAAGGTGAAGGAAAAGGATGGGCGAGGGAATGACATTCCATAAATCTACTTCTATCCTGTTTCTTTCTATTTTTAGTTCACTGAATTACTACTTCATTTCTTCCTATCTGTCGTAGAAGTTGCTCTCAAAGGTCACCTTCCGAATTTGAAGGTGATTGGACCATGGATTTTGTTTTAGATTGATACTTATGAGCTTTAATCTGTGTTTATATCTTTTTCTTTTAGGGATTTATACTTTTTGAGGTGTTTTTTTTTTTGAGGTTTGACGAAGTTATTTTGGATTTTTGAGTTGAAGATATTTCATTAAATTTATTTATGAAAAATTTACATCAAACAATAAAAACAAGCTTTAAACGACCGAGTGTGGACGTCAAACTGAACCATCAGTTATCAGGTTGGTTGGGTAAATGGGACCTGATACGTTCCAACCTAGGATATGGATGATTGATCGAACCCGAGTCCTATGCCTCACGACTCTGTATCGCTACCATTGAGCAAAAAAAAAAGAAAGAAAAAAACCCTATAAAATATAAAAAGGATCTTTGGGTCAAATAATTTTAAATTGAGTGAGCTGGAGCTGGAGTTGTGCAATTCTGAAATTATAAAGTGTCGAGTGGAAGCTTCCAACCGATTGTAAATGACCCTGAGTGTTCTTTTAATAACCAACCAAAACCAGTTTATCAATCAGTTCATCTTTTTGCATTAAAGATGTTACAAGATCTAAAATACTATGGGCATTAAAGTGGTGGATGATAAATATGTCTTTAAACACACTCGAATTGCAAAGTATATAGGGAAACATTTAAATTATATGTTTCGAGATTAGTGTCTGTTAAGCTTCAATTTATAAATGGGGCCGAGTGAAATGTAAATATGTTGATAGATTTCTGCCTATTTTTCTAGAAAGCAAAGGCACAATACACTCTACTTTGCAATGAAGCTCATCCTACCCTTGAATTAAAATTCAAAATACTTTTGGATGTGACCTTGTCTTTTGAAACCGATTTATTAGTTTTTTCTTCTTATAGTACACTTGGATTCAATGTTATGTGGATGTGGCAAATTTATTAAACTTATGGACATTTATTTTCGCATGGAAATGCGACAGTGGAAGGAGTGGTTTTCTATAGTATTAGGTCAATTATTAGTGGAAATCCGAAAAAGAACTTAGTCCTGTATCTCAGAAGAACAGTGCACATGGCTATAAGTATCTCATTGAAAGTATTCATAAAGTTCCTATCACTTCAAAAAATGTGACAATGTATAGAGCTGCCCACTTAGCAGATTATGAAACATCGCAACGAGTCAAAAGAGAACCAAAAAGAGAAAAGAATAAAAAGGTTGAAAAAAAAAATTATCCATACAGATCTACAAACTTGAAGAGCAAAGAAAGATTTAAAACTGATAGCATTGAATTCAGAATTCGGTATACAAATCAAATAATTCAGATGCTGAGAAGAATAAGTTGTAACCTAAATCATCCCCATTTAGAAACTTTTGTGATCACAGTGGACTTTATTCACCCTATCCTAAGGTGTAAGGACTTTGAATTTATTTTCTTTTTGTATAAATAAAACTGTTACTTTTGGAAAAAAAATAAAGGAGTGCGTTGGACGGCAATGGGGAAGGTATAGGCTGATACTTAAAAAAAAAATATAGTATTTTTTTTTAAATGTCATCATGATATTGAACAGTTCTAAAAGTAAATCTTCAATTAATTTAAATGTAGAACTGAGTAAATAGGGCTGCATAGTATGTTAATAGATATTTATTACGTCCAAAAAAACGAACAACGCTGTCAGTGGATGAATTGCGGATTGGTCAGAGTGGAAAGTCAGGGAAATAATTCAAATTTCAAAAGGTGAATCCCTGTGTATACTATAAGTATATATGGATTATATATATATATATATATATAGTATATATATTATTATATATATATATATATATATAATATATATATATATATATACTATTTATAATATCATATATATTATATATTAATTCTTTCTTTTCTTTCTTCACCTTCCTCTTTGCCCCAAGATTGGGGTAAGGTGTCTGTACAAGCATCCGAAAAGAAAAGCAAAGTAGGAGAACAGTGACAAACGTACGAAAAGAAAAGCCCAGCCCTTTACGCCCCATCTGTTACCATTAATTAGTGAGAGCTGGTCAAGACTGAAAATCCACCCTAGAGCATCATGGGAACCCGCGACGGACCCTCACATGGTTAAAGTCCGTCAAATGTAAGGGTTCATTTCCCCTGCCCAGGTGAGGTTGGGCCACCACCGATGCCCATATCAAATACCCCAGCCATTGCGCTCCTATCATGCACCTTTATTCTGCCTCTGCCAAACTCAATTTCTCTCCTTCAGCATCTCGTCACCCGACGTCAATCCACTTTCTCTCGGTCTTCCCAGCCGGTCGTTTCCCAACACACTCACCACGTATTACATCCGCTTAAACCAACCTAGTCTAATCATTCATTGCCTTTCACGATGACAAACCATCTCATCACAATACTTCATTTATTCTCTCATTTACCCCTTTTACATTCACACCACACGCACTCCTAAACATACGTGTTCGATTCCCCTTTAATCAATTCTTCTCACACTAAGCAGAGTCCGCCCCTAAGATTGTCCATCGAACACATTGAACTTTAGATCTAACTTCTTATTCCAGACCATAGTCCTCACGTACCAATTACAATAATACAGGAACAACATACCCTCATGTAGACCTAGCACACTCAAGACTAAGTCCTTTCAATTCACCAACGATTTAATGCACCAGCCACCTTCCTGCCATTCCAAACTTTCCTACTACACTCTGGCAGTCGTCCGTCCTCTCATCAAACATATACCTAAAAGTTATTTAAACTCAGTACACACTTGTTTCTAGCTGCTCACATCTTATAGACAATAAGCTCACACTGAGGTTAGTGTCCTCATCACAACATAACCTACTCTTTATCTTCGACGTTTACTTTCAGCCCATCCTTCACACACCCTGCCATAAATCTCTACATCATCCTCTCAAAACTCTTCTTCCAATTCGCCACCAGAACCAAATCATCCGCATATAATACGGTAGGCACCCCCAACCAACCCAATCTCCCCATCTTATACACCAAAATTTCCTGCCATACCTCCACTCAAATTCTTCATAATCCCATCCATATACAAATTGAATAACCAAGAAGACATAACACAGACCCTGTCTACCCGCCTAGTTAATCTAAATTTCCATATCACTCGATTGAACCATTATCTTACACACGCTTCACTATACGTCATACTATCTTTTGAATTCCATTCAAAGCTACCACCACACCATATATCACTAACAACTGCCATATTGGTGTGGCTGGAACGCTTCCTAATTAACCTATCATGATCGCCGGCAAACCCAGAAAACCCTAATACAGCTAGCAATCTTTTATTCTTCGTCCGCCTGGTCATTTTCTTCAACGTCATTGTGTTCAAAATGTAAATAGTATTGATCCACACATTCCTCTAACCTCTTCCAAATCGGCACCTTGTTCTTCACGGCAATCAGTCCCTCATCACTCGACGCACTCTTCTCGATCCAAATATACCAGCATATACCGTCCCTTACAACACTCATATAAATTATCCCCTTATATCTACGAGTCCCCCTTTCTCCTTACTCCTTATACATAGGTGTACTAGTTACTGCTCCGCCATCCCCTTGGAACTAACGCCCAAAAAACGCTTTAATACACAACTTCCAAATCCAATCAATCACATTCTTCGCCCGGCTTCTTGATCGATTTCACTAGTATCATCCTAAGCCTCAAGATTACCATTCTTCAACTTCTCACCCTACCCATTACCGTCCCCTTACTAATAACGCTCATGCCCAAAATTACCCTATTCGTTCTTGTCATCCATCAAAACCCGCACACATTCACCAACACCTCGTCATCATTACTGTTAATATTGTGCAGTGATTTATCGAAGTGTTCTTTCTCACAGCTCCCCTTCACATCCATTTTCCATGCAGTTACAAAACCACCTCTATGTCAATTCTAACAAATTCCCCCGTTATTCCAATTCTAACCTTCGCGCTTCCTTCCAAGAAGACTTCCTATTTCCTGCTAGTCCCATTCATTCTCCTCCTAAAACTGTTCATTTACTCTTTTTTTCTCCTACTTATACACCTTTGAGTATTTCTTTTCTCTTATATAATTCCAAGCATCTTCTTTGAATCTTCCATCATTTGCTTTTAGTACATTCAACCACTCTTCTTTGTTTACCTATTAACCGCTTCAGCACCTTCGTTCATTCCACCATTTCCGTAACTATCTTACTTCTACTTAGACATCCACACGACTTCCTTGCACTACTTATCAGCTTCCTTCATTTGCCCCTAGATTGCTCAGTACAATTGTCACATCAACGTTTAACTAGGACGTCTCTACGACTTAATCCTTATCTTTGCACACTAACTTCTCACTCTAATTTACCCTACTTGCCTTTGCCGGTATGCAACCTCCTCTCCACCAAACCCCCACTAGACTATTAATAGAACATACAATAATTCGATAATCCCATCCCTAAACCCCGAAAATGGGGGATTTAACATCCAACACAGCTTCAACATTCCTTCTCACCAACACAAATCAATCAAACTCACTATACCATCTCTAACCACATCAACTCAGTATATCTATGGAACTCTGGGTTTAAAAGAAGAACTTACCACC
>JABUQX010078583.1:0-25000 GCA_015478945.1 Trachelipus rathkii
AACGTATGAGAGAATAGAGTCTTAACATCATTAATCTAAGTTATGATACTCAGTATAAATTGGATTCAGTAATATAACTTTTGAGCTATGATCTAACCCAATAAATGGTTTGATTTTACCTAATATATTTACGAAAACTGTACAATTACTTTATTTTCTTCTGTTTATCACCAAGATTTCAAGGTAGGCACTAATTATACTATAATGAATACTGCTTAACATATATATAAAAGAAACAAATTATTTGACATTATTAACTGTTTTTAAAGATGAATATCATTATTTAATTTAAGAACTATTAATGTAATATATATATATATTATATATATATATACAGTAGAGGTGTAGCAGATGTGACTTTTCACTATCTGTTGGATCGGATAGTTAAAATCAATATTCAGTTGGACTGCTGATAGTTAAGTTTTAGAGTCTTAATCCATATATATAATATATATATATATTAGTAAAATATATATATATATAAATATATATATATAATATTACTATATATACTATATATATATATCTATATATATATATTATATATAATATATATATTATATATACTGTGTTACAGAATGTGGGAATTGACTGAACTATTTTTACAGAACCCCTCAACCTCTTTACCCGCCTCCAACTATGAAACTAGGTTATATATATTATAACAGAAAAAACTTTTTACAACCCGTTTTCTTTTCCTCTTTCTTTCCAGATTTTTTTTTACAAATTTACATTTATAATAAAAAAAAGAAATACTAACGGAACGTTAATTTTTGAAGCTCTATTGTCATACTCTGACAAGGATATAAGTGGGAAAAGTGTTTAAATGGTATTTGTTATTTAAAAAATTCTCGCGGAGGACTTCAAAATTCTTGTACTGACAGCAATATTGTCATATATTATATATATATTATATATATATATTATATATATATACTATATATATATCATATATATATATATATATATATATATAATATATTCATATATATATTATATATATATATATATATATATATATATATATATATTATTATTATATATTATATATTCCTTAATGAGTTTCAAAGGTTCAGAGAGTATTTTTTTTTTCATACTGTTTCTATTCTATGATACTAAAAAATTTCAGTGTGAATAAATTGTGTATCAAAAAATTTTATAATACAAAAAAAAAGTAATTATTTAACTAAACTTTTTAAAACCACTAGAAGGTGGTTTTGTTTTTAAAAACGTACAACACGGTTTCGGTTTCACACCCCATCCCAGAGGAAAATTGCACTTTAACTACGTTGAACACTTGTTTTTTTTCTAATAATTTATAACACATAATTTTCACATTGTTATTTCTAATGTACTGTCACATAAACTTTTAACAAATTAAAATTTAAAGCATACAAAAAAAAACATTTAAAAAGTGAATTGGACGGTTTCTGTTGACAAAAATAATAAAAAAAATTTCCTAAAATTTATAATAAAAACAAACTTTGAGACTGCACAAATGGTCCCTTTTTAAATTATAAAGTACGGGAAAAAGAAAATCAGTGATCTGAAATGAAATAACAAAACAAAACTGGAGGTATTTTTTTTTTTCAGTCACTGGGGCTGTGCAAAACCCCAAAATCTTCCAATGAGGTCAGGGTGAAACATACTAAAACACCGTCAACATACTTCCAACACCCCGGACTGAGGCTAAACTTCATAATGATAACAGAACGTTTAGATCTTATATTCACTATGAACAGTCTACATAGGTTGAGCATGATAACTGAATCATCTACAACAATCTGTAATATCACTAATAATCACACATCTACTTAAAATAAACAATACATGGTTTAACTTGTAATATATAACATATATACATACACAGTTTTACATTATAAGGTTCAATATTTACATAGATGGGTAGTATATAACAAAAAAATACAATACATAAAAGGGGGAGCAAGTTTGACTACAACTATGGAGGCGGTACCAATATACTACACCACTAGGGATATAAAAGTGAGTAATGCAGTTATATACCTATATATAGGTACCTATATATAACACTAACACTATATCACTACTACTAGTCATGGGTACCGAAAAAACACACCAGGTGGGACGTAGTTCCGTTAGAGCTAGCGAACTGGTACCACAACATTCGAAGAGGCCTCATGACTATCATAAGTGGAACCAACCTTCCGTAGTCGCTCCCCCTACATTTCGTACTATATCTCAACAGCACTCGTTGTCATCGGTAATTCCTATTCTACAATGGGAGAGTGAGGACATTGGCAATTAAAACACTCAGATTACATATGTATCATTTTGACGATAAGGCGGATAATCAGTATGTCGATACTATTACAAGCTAAGTGCTGACGTACCACCACCTGTCTAAGACGACTGCACACCAACAGAGGCTAAGGCCAGAAGAGGCGCAATATGAGTTGAGGCGAGACTTGTCCCCGGGAGATGACAAGGAATACATCCACATTGGCCCCAGAGCAGCCCCCTACAGATGTCTTTTGGACCGGGGGGCTGATAGTACGCTACATGTACATGAGCTTACGGCGACGGAACGCGAACCCGTCATCTAGTACAAGAAGAGACCGCCACGTAAGCTTGAAGCAGTAACCTTGAACACGCAAAGGATTCGAGAAGAGTGTGAATGACATGAGCATCAGGACTGCGAAAATAGTGAAAAATGGTGGTTAGTAATACAGAATCCGGATATTCGATATGCACGCTAAGCGAGTAATAGTTCAGCTAACCTCAATAAAAGCTACTAAGTCTAGACTACAGTGTTTGGACATAAGCACGATGGGTACGCGCAGTAAATATGGATGGATACATTCTGAGAGATTCAACAACACCTACGTACTCTTCCTGTTGAAGTAGATTCTCGGCTGGTGCCGGTCACACGCATGCATGACTTTGATTCGAGAAACTAAATGTGTCATTCATCACAGCCACTCTATCGCTCGAATCTTACACACAGCAAATCACTGTACTAACAGTACTAAGACCTAACGGGTGTCATATATCTACGGGTTCCATGATACGGTGACATATAATGATTACACACCTAGAGCCTGTATATCCAAAATTAGCGTATTCCACTGGTGAGCTTAAATAACTAATAAAGATGGTAAACTGCTATATCTTCTACTAATCGTCTGTCACACATATATGTATTATCTACGAATATGGTGCGAGGTATCTACACATAATATTACTACTATGAAACTATTTGATTTCAGCTCCATTAATTATATGTATATAGTGTTAATATTATCTATTATTTACATATGATGACTATACCATAGAATAATTCTGAAAGTTATAATAAAATAGACTTACTAGAACTTAAGAATCATAAGGTCAAATATAATATGGCTCAAATACTACAATTATCTGCGTTTGACCCTTATTTATTTATAATATAACGTACTATATATAAACACCACACGTTGTCATAACCTATAAAAGTACAATCGTTGTGTATTGATACATCTTATAGCAAGAATAAACCAACGAGCATAGGAGCTATCTAGAGTCTATGTTTTACTTATACTAAATATGCCGTACACGAGTAAGATGAAATGGACACATCGAGTGTCCAGGTACTGTATATAAAATTTGCTTGGCATTGTAACAGCTCCAATATTTAATGGGTTTTCTCTCGTTAAATTCGGAGAGAAATCTGTTACATAACCAACACTATTTAACTGTAAATTATTATATAACATACTATTTGGATACTTTTACTAAAGACGATTGTCAACTCGAAAAAATACAAATGACATAAATATCATATATTATAATTACATCATATATAATTACAGACGACAAATAGCGAAGACTTAGAGAACTGGAAGGCTTTTGCGAGATCTACGACGTCGATAATATGTGACACCTCTTTACACAAATATAATTCAATGAGTTTTCGAGCCACTACGATGAATAGCTAACTATAAAACGCAAAGTAACATCGGCTACCATGAACTACAAACGGACTGAGTTGATTTTAAGCTATTCTGATGTAATATAAGTAATTGACCTTTTATGTCTTATACCTTATACAAGCAGTTTTCGAATATACATATATAGCATGTATATCTTACGAAACGTAATATAAAGATGATCACCTAAGATACGCTCACACTAAGAATGATTTGCATTCGTCACTTTCATACTGAGAGTCAAAAGCGTTTATGCAGTTACGATTAACTAATTAGATACACATAGACAACTTAGAGCGAGCAAATATTAGCTAAAAGAATACGTCTCACACCTAAAACGTCACATAGACATATTTTAGTCTGCATCAATGTAGTCCACTTAAATATCGTGAATAAATATAAGTGATGAAATACAACTAAATTTGATATAATAACTGGAAATTCGCTATGGCATACGTTTCCGTGAGCAAACTTCTATCAAACTCTCTACATAACCACGATTTTGCGATATCTTGACTTAAGAATATTCTAGACAGCATGCAAACTTCAAGTGAACATTTGAATATTTGTAGTCAATTCAAACCACACGAGAGAATATTAATTATAAATAACTCATTAGATACATAAAAAAATGTCATTCCTGAAAGTAACATATCCTGCAAATATATGTTTAACCAAAAGTAGTATCACATAACAGGCTCTTTGTATGCTTCTGCGTAATCATTTGTGAGAGTCATCATCTAAAAGCACATATATCGAGCAGTATAAATAACACCTTCTTAACACAGAGACTGTAAGAATTCTATCCTTCAATTCTGTACTATATATCGTGAATTAAGAACAAAAGAATTTAGTCAATACTATAACATGAATATATAGTGTAAATTATCAACTCTATACGTATATAGGATATCAAGACTTTATTTTTTATAATAAGATTATATACGAGTCACAGTTTGATACAAACCGAACGAGCTAAACATCGAACATTAATTATATTTATTACTGATTTTCGAGAAACCCAATTTTAAAGGCAAATAAATTATTGTAATTAACGAATCATGTCGTTTATCTGCTAGATAAACCTGTAACTTTATATCATAATTTATTAATAAAACATTTAATTGAGAAGGATATCTTAGGGATGTGAAAACTTGTAAGTGGGACCGAAATTGACTATACCGCTCCCCATCCAAACACTCGTTAGGGGTCAAATTCGGTCACCACGTTACTATATATTAATAGGTCATATATACTAACATTAATACCTATTATTATATATATACAAACTACAATAATAATAATCACTTATATTTATACTAAATTTTACGGTGAAATATATTACATTAAAATATATTAATAACTATAATTCTTAACAATTTGCTGAATAAAAATAAAAAAAAATTATAAGTTTCCATATAACACTTAGCATTTTGTAAGTACCTATATATACCATGATTTTGGAGATCCAGAATGAGTACCTATATTACACGTCTTACGTAGAGTATAAAAGTTCTTATACTACAAAAGTGCGTCCAAATTATTTAATACACACACAGAATGAATACTACCCCAACCAATTAGGGGTCTATAATCCAACTCACAACGTCGATAAATCTACCTTTATACAGTATACAACCCTTCCTCTTACTGTAGATTGAATACGGTATACAGTAGACTGGAATAATATACTAGCTCAGTCTATCAAATAATATGGCAAAATCTATGCTCTGCCATAGTACAAACCGAAAAATTTGATAGCTTACATTACTACCATTTTTTCAATATATATAGCTAACATATACTATAGACTAGCTTCATGAATGGAGACCTAGCAGATTAAAATCACACCTTTATGACTTCCTCCTTAGCCTCTATTAATACGACGTACAAGATATGAGAAGGTACGAGCGAGTGATTATCTTATAGTATTATACAAGGATAATATGAAAGTTCATTTTACTATCTACGTATGAGGCTAATATTTATATAGGTCACACAATAATAAATAACATCCACAATCTAAGGCAATGTGGGCTGCAAAATATAGCGGTAACCATACACAAGGCAGGTCTCACGCCTTTCAACTTAAGTTCGTCGCACCCTGTTGTGAACATTGCGCTCCGCACTAACAATGGCAGATAGCGGAGATAATATGAGATGAAGCGAGATGACCGCCTACAAGCCACTTCCCGAATACACAAACTGACTTGAGAGACGAGGATCGGCAATGCTCGGTCTTCATGCGAGCCGTGACAATATATTTAGTACCTGATCCGACAACCAGGAAGGTCGAGGCAGGAAGATAGTTGTATGCTGGTTATATCTAGGAATCAGGAAAAACGAACAGATTCTTGAAGCAGAGTCATGAGTGTGGGGGCGATGCGAAGTAGATTTGCTGGCGATACATCACTGCAGATCACGCCACACACCGAGGAAGGACTGACTCCATATATGGTATAGATCTGCAAGGTAAGAGGAAGTATAGATTCGGATTTGGCCAAACAAGGGAGGCGGAGCATGACACGTGACCTCGGACTAGCTGCCGATGTGAAAGGGGTCATGAAAGCTGATGCGTACAAAGAAGGATTAGTCTGGTCTTGCGCATGTCCATGAGGGGTGCGTGTGCGGAGGACGAATCGTGAACATATTAGATACTGGTTGAGGAACATGGGCGAGCTAAGAGCATGTCGGAGACATGTGATGAGTCTTGTGCTTATCTCAACAACTGATACACCGCAGCTTTAAATCGGTCAATACTCCAGCTAAGAGACATGACGATATTAATCAACTTGACACAAGAAATTGTCATCGACGGATCCACCTGTGGGCGTACCTTAGAAGAAAGCCACGAAGCCATCACACAATACTAGAATATACAGATAATATGCAGCGCCACGTAACACGGGGCACCCCAATGGTTAGGAGAAGATCGAGAACGCAGCACTTGTATCAGACATTGACCGAGAGAGAGGATGAGGAGTGTGGCGCCGGTGCGAGAAGATTGACGAGGCGGAGACTGTACGCGTATCTTGTTGCCACTGATTGTCGTGTACGAGGTATGTTCACGCGTCGAGGGAGGTAGGTAGATTCGAAGAAGAGATGACTGCAGAGAGAGGTCATTGTGGGTAGTCCCAGTATATGTGGACGAGATATAGTGGCAAAAACCATGTGGGTGAGCTAACGGCTGTGGTAGTCCTGATATTCATGTGACTGACGTTAATATCGTACCTCGTAACCAATACATCGAGACTCCTACCCGCCTTTGTGCAGATGTCATCAGAGGGATGTGGGCGTCCATCATCTTCAGTTATGAGTGTCGGGTAATTTGAGTGCGCATGTGACCAGAAAGTCGAGGGCTTGTATATAGACCAAGCAACAACTTCAGATCTACTGACTCACACATACACTGCGAGGTGAGTGAGACTTACATGAGGAGTGGTCTCCGCAATATAAATGGTTACTGCTACTAGCATGTAAAAGAGTCCGAAGTGAACTTCCTTCCGGGATGCTGTTACTTCTGAGGGCTATGCGGAGTCGAAAGTAGAAACTGAGTGGTTGACCGGAACAGCGAAGGTTATCACTAAGAATGGAGGGAAGGGAACGATGCATTCGTACTTGCAATATACCGGCCAGCACGCATTACACAGTGGTATCACGTTGACTCTACTGTCAGAGTGAAGCAGAGACTGAAGCAGGATGAGGAAAGAGCTTACAGAGAGTTAAGCAGCTCGGAATGAAAGTCATAATTTTTCCGGAGCTGTAGTCCCCGTAGAGACATTACTGAAACGGAAAATGCAGGACCCTCATGAGGAACTGAGAGACATGCTCTATGAAAAGATTTGAGAAACTCTGTTATCAAATACTGTGCATGGATGTCATCACGAAGTGGCCCTAGGAGAAACAAGCTCATATCAATTGTACCACTAGAGGGAGAGGAAGAACGACACAGAGGAGGTAAGTTTGATAGCATTCGACTAGGAAATGGTTGAAGTAAAAGACAGATACGGCACTATTACCAGTCTGCGCGTGAACGAAAGAGTGACAAAAAGCAATTAAAGTATACAAACAGAGGAAAATGAGAAAGTGGCTAAAAGACAAAGAAGAGCGGGCACAGCACGGGAAGAGATAGTGTACACGGCAAGAAGAGGCAGAGTAGATAAAGGAGCGATGGGCAAGCATACCACAATATACAAAGATGTGTCCCGAGGACGAGGACTACAAGCAGTACACTAGGCTAAGGAAAGAAGGAACGAGTCCTGATAGTAATGATTGGCAGTATCTCAGAGATTGAGAGGGGAACCGAGGGTAAGAAACAGATATTTAAGATGGCGACAGGCAGTCTTAATAGAGAGAGAATATCTAAAACACAGTAACTGATAAATATTAAAAGGATCACAGAAACGCGAGAGATGGCTAGAGGTAGAATCACCTCGGGAAAGAAGAGAGTAGACCTGACCTAGATGAGACTCGCTCGAGAACCTACTATGCTTAACGACTGCTAAATGTGAACCACAGTAAGAGCACTACAAGAGCGACACACCGAAAGCTGTAAGTCCAGTGCAGAGCGTAGGGAGGAGGCGTAAACCACACGAAGGGAGCAGCATAGAGACGGTAGTAGGTAGAACTGAGATTGCCGGTATCTGTACAGTAATACAATGCCAGAGAGTGCGTCAATACAGATGCCATTCACAGTGGACTGAAACGCTTGAACCGGCCGTTATCAATGCGACCCAGGAGAGACTGGTAGTGGATGCTGGAGATCCTTGCTGGAATAGGCTGGATCGGGAGCATGGAAGACACGTAATGCTAAGCGATGACGGCCGATCACAAGTGAGTAAGTAGATTTCTGAGAGCACTAAGCCGTGCTCATGGTTGGAGGAGAAAGCACCAGTAGGCATCGGTAGGTAGGGCACTAAGCAATAATCAAGATATACCATTGACTATATCAAAAACCGGTTCAATTGATGGAGTGAAAGAACCGCAGTAGTGCAGAGGATGACTGCTAACTCAGGAGCATTCCCTGAGGATGGACTAATCTCGATCCGGATTCGCGTGATCCGATCTGATGAGATATATTGAGAGGGCCACCGATAGCAAGCATTATCACTCATGGAGCAGGACGTGTTCTGGAGGAGCACTGCCACGTAGTATGACAACGCCATGCGAGAGAAGGATATCGTACGTGGTTACTGAGAAGCAAAGAGATTGAGTGGAAAGACGAATCGGACTCTGTAATATCACGAGACTACAGTAATGGTTTCGCGCGCGAGACGAAAGTGCTGCGATGTTACGTATGGCAAGAGATTCTTTAGGTACGCGTTCATCGACCTGTCATCGACACTAAGGCGATGTCGAGTAGTCCGGTGTCGAAAGAGTTGTCTATTTATAGAGAGTAGCTGCCTACGGAGTAGCTAGGTCCCGTAACCGTACTGGAAGTAGCTGGTCCATCGTAATTACGAGAGATGGGGTGTCAACTCTAAAGAGCAAGGACATATAGAAACGTAATTTAACCGGGACGAAAGCACAATGCTAGGCCCAGGTTGCTAGGACGATGTCACCAAGAACTGATGCATGCTTCTGGTATGAGGAACGAATAGAGTGAGTAATAGAGCGAGATATAACAGACACGTGAACCGCTCAGGACGGTTGTGTTATCCTATCTCACCTCGCAATGTTACTATTATTATGTAGCGACGCTTGGATAAAGGGGCGAACCAACAGTGAAGAGGATGAGATCTAGGCGAGAGAACCACATTCACCTGACACTAATATTGCGATGGCCGCCTGGCACTTCTGTCTCCGGTAGCGCGGTGCGACGGAGTAAAAATGTCCGCATCTCAAAAACTAATGGAAACAGATGACAGCGACTGGAGCCTACAAACTCGGCAAGTTGTGCGAGAAGCGCACACGAGTGAGAGAGTAGTAGCATAGCGAACATTAGGTTAACCTAATCTAGAGTTTGCAGGCGGACGGAGTATGTCTGAGTTTATCTAGCTGAGCCTTGACGGAGCGATCAATAGGACATGTGATAAGGAGGGATGAGGATGACCGTACGCCATCTTGACCAGAACACAGACGTATATTCAACATTCAGCCCATCATAACCGGAGACATGAGGAGGGATGGCGGCGTACTGCTGTGCTAGAGGTGAGACACGCGCTTCCTTCAGGCGAGAGGAGGATGAAATGGGATAGTCGGTACGACACTATGAACGGAACTTAATGGATACCTGACGTCTAAGAATGATGGCATCGGTTACGAGTATGCTCGTTCTGAGAGCAGTAAAATTCGTTATAATCGAGACGGCGCGAAATTCGTGGAAGGAGACTATACTAGAAGGTGGCGATCGAGATCGTGAACTGAGGTACTGGGTGTATGACAGTCACGAATGTCAGGACACACGTCAGAGTGTCAATACTTTCTCCCATGACGAGAACACGAGTCTACCACACCACTATTACACATTCGAGATAGGGTGGAAGGTTAAATCCAGACAAAGAATGCATATTCCTGAACACGTGCATGAGATGGGATACGTCCCTAAGCGCACCTGACGGACAATCCAGCCGACACGGCGTCCAAGGGCATAAACGCGATACAAGACACCGCTGCTGTTGCACTTACACGAGCAGTCGTGAGAACAGAAATGTGCCTCGACCATGGCTTCACACAAGAAGAAGGAGGAGACGAAAAACCGAAACACTACGCGAAGACGGGACGCACTGACGGTAGTGGACCATGAACGAAACTAACTCGTATCGGAGTGTGAAGAAACAGGAAAGAGAGATAACGACGACGTACACGAGCACAGCGCGCTCTATCAACTGGAAGAAGTTCAGCGGAATGATCCGAGAGAAGTCATAGCTGCGCCGGTAATGAAAAGTACCGGACTGTATAACTGGAGGGTTAAGTAAATTACTGGATGCACGTGGGAAGATTGCACTCTAACAAGACGGTTAACCTTCGAGGGGGTCAGCGCGCGCCTTGGGTTCGCCGGGGACATTTGGCGAGTAGAGTATGCCGTGAACGGAAGGTAACAGAGAATCGCGACACGCGCGAAAAGAACACACTGAGGACTAGGACACGCAGAGCGCGGTTGAAGAACGCAAGCGAAAGTACCGCGAAAGAAGAGTACTGGAGGCCCGGAGTCCGGTGAACTTTTCGCACTCTCACACTGGAACAATCGCTTAGTGTCCAGACAGTAAGCCACAAGAGGAAAACGAGCGCTGCGAGAGCACGTATATGTGAGAGATAGTGCACAGGAGCGAGACGGCGAGTGTATAGGAGAACGAATATACGCTGGGCTGCCGCGAGAATCCTGACGAGATGTGTATAAAACCAACGAGGAGAGACAGCTGATAACACAGCACTAATAAGAAAAAGATAATCGATATACTGTAGCGATAAGCCGCTGACGCTTATAATGAGTCGAGGATTGGATTAGGGTACTAACACGATCACACGACTCACTATAGGTTATATATATTATAGGATGAGCAGTGCACATGCTATCACCTTACTCGACCATAACTTTAGTATACCGTTATATAGTCATACGTATGCGGTACTGACTCACCGTTCCTATCACTCACGACCCATTGTGGGACCTATATATTCACAAGACGAATTATATTCACCATCGTAGTTACGTCTTATCTACAAGACTTACGTATTGATCGTTATTACGTACATATATATAGTGGTTCTATTTACTCTCAGCAATGAGGACTAATATCACTAGGTGAAGAAAATGATACGTGCTCCTTACGTACGTAGACTTTGTAAACTGATTTATCAAGCTGCAACATTTTACGTATCAGTATATACTACTCACTCCAATACTAGCTGCCTTGTCCATATTGACTCCGTATGTGTATGATTAGAAAGTACAACTATACTAACGTTTACTAGTGATCGGATAAGTCATGAATTACTCATCAGATATATTAATATCAATAGTCAATAACACCATAAAGACGCTACGTGACTAACGGGTATACGTGAGTATCATTTTTCGCCACTCATTATAATAATACTGGGCTCTAATATCTATATTATTATATAGCTATGTTACAATAGTACTAGGTTACACAGTATAAAAGGTTCTATCACACAAATCAGAAAAAACATTTTTGTATAGATGTATACCGTCTATTATGTTAGCTCACATATTAAACTCCACCACAGAACAGTCACGTATATACATACCGACGCATCACTCACTACCCTACACCTAGATATGGATCTATAGAGTATAAATACTAGGTCAGAATGCGATAGCGAGAGATATACGATAGAAATCACGGATATATATTATATAATGGTGTGTTTACTATATATGGATCACACTACATGTTGAATACGGAGCCGTAGATCAGTGTGACCGACTCGACCCGAACCTCTCGACGATTCACACGAAGCAATGAGTCACGACTGTCACCAGCAACTTACTAAGGTGAAGATGACTATAACTATCATCCTAGGCACAGTATTCGCTAGCCATACCTCAGGATACTCTATTACTAATATACTCATATTCCACACCTACCTTGCTCTAATATATAATAAATACCGAATTCAGTAGGTGTGATCTGGTGTACTAGCTATACGTATTTTCATTTGCTCTCTATCGTGAAATAGAAGAGTAAAAGTGTGAAATACAATTCACTACGGCCACTCGATCGCAACGAGGCTTGCATTCACCTACCTAGTAGAGTATATAGAGTAACACCTAGGTCATATGGCACCTCTACACACAGCACGCTATACCGACTATAATATATGAAATCTCACATAGTAAATATGGAGTGTATTGAGAGTATATAGGTAATTATATCAAATATAAGTGATAGAAATATATAAATGTATTCTACCTACTACTTACCGTATCTCACACTATGATGGAGACATGAGTACATAGGGGTCCGCCCCTCACGTACTCACTATGGACGTCGCCCCAGTTATCTAATAGTTAATACTAGTATTATACGTCACCTCATTTGTGGAGAACTGAACGATACAGATGAGGGTCCTTCCACTGATATCTCTTGGACTAAAACCAGTCACCTATACGTTATCTAAGGGTAATCGTATAGGAAAGAAAATTAAAAGGTGACAGTACGTTATCCTGTACATTTTATCGATAAGAGTATGACACTCACCATGAGTACCCCCACACTGAACAGGTCGACTGCGAGAAGAGCGGGAGACGTATTTGAGAAACTCACATCTCAGAAGTTTCATTACAATTTCACGATATTGTGAGTGACACTCCACGAGCTTCGTTTAGCCAGTGTATACATCTACCAAGTCCTTAAACTGATATGATAAAGTCACCTACTCTCAGATGTGAGTACGGTGAATCGAGAGTGGTGCCTCCTGTAGGCCTCCCGCCTGACCCATTTTTTTAAATAAAGCTGTGATTTTATAGACTACAGTTCTACGAGAAATCCGCGAGTGTTTATTTCTGTCTTTACACGTACTCGACAAGGCTCTACACTTATCTCTCTTACTGGCATTATGCTCCAGCTTAGAGAGATAGTTTGATGTCAAATAAAATGTGTCTCGAACTACCCTAGTATCGTTGAGAGATCAGGGTAGTTGTAGCAAAAAAAAAAAAAAACATATACTACTTTATATTATTTTCTGAGAGACAAGAAGCACCACTACGATGCGAGACCCGCCAGCGAGTTTCTGATTACACCTAAACGACGCGATAAACAACCACTATACGGCAAACAACTTAGTTTTTTTTACTTCATGTTCGTCCTACACTTTCCTACTTTGTCCGTAGCACATTATCACTGAACAAATTCAATATTTACGACATATTATATTAGCTGGGATAAGTTTTCAATTAGTGATACTATATACGATGTTTTTGCATTACTTCAGTTGATATTAGCCAAAGTACGTCGTGAGGAGTCCAAGCAAAGACTAACACTAGGCACGAATGTAATGGAACTCACAAGTTATTCATAACATTAGATTGTATATAAGAACAACACATGACGTCCATTCTAGCAGATACCGTTAATATAATTGCCGTAGCAAAAGGAATTTTATACTCTTAACGACTACAGAGTAGGTAGCGAGAGAATTCAAATGCCAATTCAAATGTACTTATATTTATAGCTAAATTATTTATTATTGGATTTTTTTTCTTTTACATATTACTGAATTAGCTTAAAGGTGCCACTTCTTTTTTTAAAACTTTTATATAAAACTTTTGGCGAACTAAGCTTGTATTGAAAAACTATATAAAATATTCAATTATTTAAAACCTAAAATATTGGGGTAACTAGGCGCTTGTCAAGCTACCTAACCGGCACCAATCTCTCTAGTTATGTACCGTCCCTGTAACTATCTAGTATATAAATATATATATATATATTTATATAGTATATATATATTATATATATAATATATCACTATATATATATATATAGGTATAATATATATATATAGTATATACTATATATATACTAAGAATAAATTTAAAACAATAACTCTACATACACTAATTAACATGTGAAAATTACCTATTAACTTATATACTAGCTAACTTTACTACTAATTAACTGTTACCTCAAATTATAAAATCATCAACTTCAATTAAAATACATAATGATCCATATTATATTATTATTAATTATTATTATGTATTATTATTATTATTATTCATTCATTGATTATTATCATTTTATTATTATTATTATTATTATAATTAATTATTATTATTATATACTTATTACAAAAATAAAATTATTATAGTATATTATTATTATTATTATTCATTATTATATTATTATTATTATTCTAATGTATGATTTTGATGCTAATCTCTAATTCCTAATTCTAATATAATAATAATTCATGAATTATATATTATCATATTATTATTATTATTTATTTAATATTCATTATTATTATGTATATATTATTATTTATTTATATTTATTATTTAATTATTATATTCATATTTATTAACATTATCATTATCACCATATTATATTATTATTAATTTTTATTACTTATTAACTTATTATTAGTTATTATTATTATTATTATTATTTATTATAATTATTAATTATTCTTATTATTATTATATTATTATTATTATCATAATTATTATAATTATTATAGATTATCTATATATATTATTATTACTTATATTATTATTAATTATTATTATCTATTATTATTATTAATATTATTATTATCATTATTATTATTATTGAATTATATTATTATTAATTCTTATTCATTATTTGTGTTGAAATGGCAGCAGAATAAATGAAATGTGACTTGGTAACAGCAACTATTGCGATCAAATATTAAAATTTCGAGCAACTTAAACTCTTTAAGGAAAATAACGCATTGTTACTCGGAACACGCACGCCACACACACACACCAACACCACACACACACCCACTACACCACATATATATATTATATAATATATATCTATAATATATATACTACATTATAATATATATAATATATATATATATTATATATATAGTATACTATATAGTATATATTATAAATAATCTATTACTATAGTTAATATAATCTATCTATATATATATATGTATATAATATATCTATATACTATATACTATATACTAATATATACTATATATAGTTATATATTATATATATATAAATAATATATATACTTATTGGCATGAACTCACACAAGTTGGTTAGGTTAGTTTTAGGGTTAGGCTTATGTAGTTTGGTTAGGTTAGTTAGGTTAGGTTAGGTTAGGTTACGGTTTGTTGGATTATTTGGCTTCGGCTATATATATATACTATATTATACTATATATATATATATATATATATACTATTATATACTATATAAATAAATATATTAATTATATACCATATATATAATATATATTTATTTATTTGCTAAATGGTAAAGAAAGTGTGTTGCAGATTTTACCATTGCAGTACACGTAGGATTGAGCATTGCGGTTAAGTCTGGGGTCAAAGAGTTGGGAAGAGAATTGATGATACTGAGGAAAGATACGTTGCCTTTGAACTCTTCAATGGAGGAGGTGTGAGACTGGAGAGTTCAGAAAGGCGGGGCGGGGCCTATTGGGTTAATGATAGTATAAGGAGTGAGTCATCATTTCGACGGGCAGGAAGAGAATAGTGAGAGGTAGAATTAATGAGAGGAGAGTAGGTGAGAGGAGAGTTGGTGAGAGGAGAGTTAGTGAGAGGAGAATCAGTGAGAGGAGAGTTAGTGAGAGAAGAGATAGTGAGAGGAAAGTTAGTGAGAGGGGAATTAGTGAGAAGAGAATTAGTGAGAGGAGAGTTAGTGAGAGGAGAATTAGTGGGAGGAGAGTTAGTGAGATGAGAGTTAGTGAGAGGAGAGTTAGTGAGAGGAGAGTTAGTGAGAGGAGAGTTAGTGAGATGAGAATTAGTGAGAGGAGAGTTAGTGAGAGGAGAATTAGTGAGAGGAGAGTTAGTGAGATGAGAGTTAGTGAGATGAGAGTTAGTGAGAGGAGAGTTAGTGAGAGGGGAATTAGTGAGAGGAGAGTTAGTGAGAGGAGAGCTAGTGAGAGCGAAAGAATTGAAAAGACAAATAGCCCTTGACTCCATTTTCATAAGGAGAGCTCCTTTGAGTGGAATCACATCAGTAATGTAGTAGTGTGAGGCATTCTCAATATAGGGGGGAGACGACACCCCTATAAAGGACAAGCATTTGGGGTGGAGGTATAGAAAGTTTAAATCTCTCTCTCTCTCTCTCTCTCTCTCTCTCTCTCTCTCTCTCTCTCTCTCTCTCCTCTCTCTCTCTCTCTCTCTCCTCTCTCTCTCTCTCTCTCTCAGAACACCCAGGGATGTTTGTGGAAAGAGGAAGGTTTGAATTGCCTGCTTTCAAAGATGTTATGATTGTGTGGAAGATTATCCCGAGAAGAAGAAGGATGAATGAGCTGAGTTTTTGAGGCATTGAAGACGATCGTGTTTTCTCTCTCCCATTTAAGAATTCGACAAGTAATAAGGTCACTGTTGTATCATAAGGTTAGTTTAAGTTAGGTTAGGTTAGGTTAGGTTAGGTTAGGTTAGGTTAGGTTACGTTAAGTAAGGTTAGGTTATGTTAGGTTTGGTTAGGTTTGGTTAGGTTAGGTTAGGTTAGGTTAGGTTAGGTTAGGTTAGGTTAGGTTAGGTTACGTTACGTTAGGTTAAGTAAGGTTAGGTTAGGTTTGGTTAGGTTAAGTTAGGTTAGGTTAGGTTAGGTTAGGTTAGGTTTAGGTTACGGTTTAGGTTAGTTAGGTTAGCCGTTAGTTAAGTTAGGTTAGGTTACGTTACGGTAGGTTAGGCTAGGTTAGGTTATGTTAGGTTATGTTAGGTTAGGTTAGGCTATTTGCAGTTCAAAGAGATTTACATTTGTAGAGATTAGAGGTGTAGCGGATATCCGCATCCGCATCCACATATGCAGATATCTCCGCCAACATTTTTCACTATCCCGCACCTCATCTGCATCTAATTTTCTTGCGGATAGCGGATAGTAATTCATCTATGAATTATGAGAATCGTGTGTGCCACTACCCATAATATACATAATATATACAATATTATATAATATAAGTACTATATATATATATATATATATATATACTATAAATAAATATTATATATAAATATAAATATATTATATATATATATATATACTATATATAATAGTACTATATATCTTGCAATAGCACATTTTCTACAATCCTAAGATATAAACACAAAAATTCTTGAGCCACGTATGTTCTACAGAGGGTTAAACATTATTTAGGAACTATTATGTGATGAAAGTTGCTAACAGGCAAAACATATCACCAGCACAATACAACGCAAAAGATAATTAATAGAAACAAATAGCAATTACAATCTGTAGCGATATCATTGTGACAATCCATGAACCTTCTTTTTGGCTCTAGCACGCGACAGAAGATTCTTGTCAGAAGGCTGTCAAACGACACTCTATCAATGATTCGAAGAATATCAAAAGTGAAAGCTTGGAATCAGATAAAGAACTCCATGGTTTTGTGGCATGAATAATTATAAAAGTTTTCGCCACACTGCAAAAGTCCGCCAGGGAATTCTTAGCAATGCCCATCAACAAGTGCACCCTAGTTTACGTCTTTTAAGTGGTGCAGATTCTCATATTTATGAACTAAAGAGAAGCAAAACTTTCCCCTGAAAGGGCCCAGATGCCTTTGTTTTTGAAGCATAATTTGAGAATAATTAATTTCAACCATTAATATAATAAACCTTTTCCAAATGGGTGATGGCTTGGTAATAGGTTGGTAGGGTTTCACAACAGTTTGGGTCGCAAGAGTCCTGTACTCTGGTAACACGGGTATGATATATATATTATATATATAATATATATATATATAATATATATACTATAATATATATATATATTATACATACTATATATACTATAATATTATATATAATATATATAGTATATATATATAATATATATAATATATATATATATTATAATTATAATAATACCTGTGGCTAAAACTCTATAAAATTAAACTAACCGCTATCCGCATCCGCAATCCGCGGATAGTGAAAAATCACTATCCGCTACACCTCTAGTAGAGATTATCATTAATGAAAAGTTGTAAAAAGAATTATATATAAGCACAAAACTCGAGGAACACCACTATTTGTTGATTTAATGGATGAACGGTGGCCGTCTACAACCTTTGCTTTAGAACGGCATAAAAAAGAAATTGAGTTAGAGATTACAAAGAGATTACAGGAAAGAAAGTTTATAAATCAAATCTCTTTGACGTACTATCGAAAGATTACGATCTGCCCATCGCTAAAGCAAAAGATTCACAGAAATTCTGAAGCACATTGGACCAAAAGAAGATCACCATTTGAGGGGTCCAAAAGAGAGATACAGTTAGGAGAGAGAGAGAGAGAGAGAGAGAAGAGAGAGAGAGAGAGAGGAGAGAGAAGAGAGAGAGAGAGAGAGAGAGAGAGAGAGAGAGAGAGAGAGAGAGAGAGAATTTAGAATATTAAGTAGAGTTCGAAAATAAAACAAAGAAAATAAATGAGTTTAGTATAAAATAGATTTTCAAGAGGAGACTTAAGTAGTTAGAGGAAGATTTGGAAGGCTCCAGATTGGAAATACGAGAATAACGTTGCTGCGCAGCTGCACACATATCCACAACATTCACAACATCCACATCATCCACAATATACACAACATCCACAACATCCACATCATCCACAATATACACAACATCCACAACATCCACATCATCCACAATATACACAACATCCACAACATCCACATCATCCACAATATACACAACATCCACAACATCCACAACATTCACTTCATACACAACATCCACAACATCCACAACATCCACAACATCCACCTTATATGAAAATTAATTATTGAAACGGCAAAAGAGAAGATAGTAGGATATGCTGTCGGACCTCTCAAGCACTTTTGAGTTTTGGTCAAGAACATAAGGTGTGGTTTGAACTCTAGAGGAAGAGAGAAGTGGTGTTCAACAATAGAAGAAGAGGGGTGGTGCTCAACACAATGGAAATTAAAATGTCACAAAATGCAAAATGTCGAAAAATCGCAAAATGCAAAATGTCGCAAAAACTGCAAAATGTCGCATGAATGAATGAAGATTGAAGACATTACACCAGAGCAGCCTGGCGACGAAATCTTGGTAACACCAACTTCATCATCTGGTCTGTCAACTCCCAACTGATAATTAGTGGAAGAAGAGTGGATGCGGAACGAAGTATCTCCGCCGTTGGTTTTATGTTTCAGTATTTTAAAGTTAATAAAAGAAAATGATCAAGTGCGTACTTATATTAATCTCTGGGGTATATATAGGTCAAGGGGTGGATTGGGGGGGGGGAGGGTAGGTGTGCCCATTAAAACAAATTCAACAACCACTACTCCAGTGTATGGCCGAGAGTGAAGATCAAAAATTGTGAACCAAAGGTCAATTGAGTGTAGAGAAATGTTCTAACTCAACCTAACACTCTGATGGGTATTACTAATGCTCTAAACTTTCATTGCCTTAGCCACCACTTACATCCCCATATATATATATATATATATATATATATATATAACTTATATATATATATATAATAATAATATATATAATATTATGACTATATATATACTATATATATATATATATATATATATATATATTATATATAAGTGACTTGTTTGTTACAGGTTGTGTGGTTCCACGTGGAGCGCAACATGCTGCTCACAATTCACACGAAGATTGTGACCCGTATCAACCGGTTTCGCGTCATTCAGGATGATAAAGAAAGGTGGACCCTTGAAATCAAGGAGGTCATGCAGGAAGACAAAGGCGCCTACGCGTGTCAGGTCAACACAGAGCCACAACTTCGTAAAATTGGATATCTTGATGTTGTAGGTAGGTACTAGATTTTAGTGGTAGTGCTAATTCAAGTTACAGCTTATTAGTTCATATATAACTAGGTAATGATAGTGCTGGTTTAAGTACCAGCTGGTAGGTCAGGTACAGCCGGGTAGTGGTATGTTGGTTCAAGTACCAGATGGTAGGTCAAGTACAAACAGGTAGTGGTAGTTTAAATACCAGCTGGTAATTCAGATAAAACCGGATAGTGTTAGCGCTATTTCTGGTACTAGTTCGTATTTTAGGTACATCCGGTAAGTGGTACGTAATGCTGATTCAGACACAAGAGTGTAGTGGTAGCACTGGTTCAGTCGTTCCACTATTTTAAATAAAATATGGTAAAAATCCATCAAATATCCAAAGATAAAAAAAAAAAAGTTTTGATTTTTAACAGGAACCTTCTCACACACCCTAAGTTTATTTTAATGAGATTACCAACACTCACGGCAATACCCTAATAAAGAAGGGGTTATTAAAAGTAGTAAAAATGGTCACAAAGCCTAGCCTGACGTAAACTCCTGAGTTGGGTGCAGACGCAGGTTTTAAAATGAGAGTGTTAAATACAGAAGATAAAAAAAGAGATTGATAATGAATTTGGGGAAGGAAAAAAGGATAGTACAGAAACGAGCAAATCTGCAAGAGTTACCAATCTACACATACAAAATTATGCAATGTTTGCAACGGTAGTGGAATGCTAAAGGATAATTCCCTCGAGCATTAGTCTCTGTAGCACGTATAAGGAAGAGATAAGAAGTCAGTGTCGGGTCGCGACTCGTCTCGTCGCATAGATAGAGAGTTAAGATAGTTAGAGTCTATCAGTTTTGTAGCCTTTAACTTAATCATATCTAAAAGGTTTTTTAAACTGGATCTCCTTAGATATGTGAACAGTATTCTATGCAAGGGCGGGATAAGATCCTTGCATAGTTGGACTAAATGTAAAAAAGAAAAGAATTTAAACAACTTGAAGAAAACACCTAGTTTCTTTGAGATAACTCTCGACCTCAGATTTAACGGTTACTCTCATTATTGCATGTGTTATACTGGAAGAGCTGGGGAAAACCCCGCCCCTCGGTGACTACACTAGCAAGTTGTAAACCGCTGAAACAGCAATTCTTTGCAATTTACCCTTGGGGACATTTCTTAAAATAATCAATAAAATAAATTAATTATTCACAAGTGCATAAATTATCACTTGGCAACTTTCGAATTTGATTGGTTAAAATAAAATCCACTAAACGCTTTTACATTTAAGACTAAGAAAGTAGTTAGTTCTCTTTTTTTAAGTACTTTATTTAAGTACTTTCCATACAAACACTTTCAAACGCCATGCATCATCGGATCATGTAGGCCTTTGATTCATTCTTGGTTTGGGCTCTTTTACTCAGATCTGGTGGATTATATGAAGGTCCCAGGTATTGATCCATCAGACTATATAGTATATTTATACAGCAAAGAGCAGCATATATATATATATATATATGGTTTTAGCATATTGACTATATATATATATATATATATATATAAAAAATATATATATATATATATATATATATATATATATATATATGACCTCATGAGTTTCATGGATCAGTGAATTTTGTTATTTTTTTTTTTATATATTGTTAGTATATGATACTAGCAACTAATTATGATTCTGATGAGAAAGATACGAAAATTGAAAATAGTAAATTAAATAAAATAAGCAAAAACGTTCATTTTGCATGAGAAATGAAAACGGATTTTAAGTTTGAAACGTGAAAGAATTCAATAGTTAAAAATAATATTGGGGTAAAATTCAGTTTATAAATTTTTCCATATTGATTCTTTGTATACTACTTAACAACACTTATCATAACCTGAAAACTAGAAGGCCGTAAAAAAACACTAACCTATATGGATCGACGATGAAGTATTTAAACCTAACCTATATGGATCGACGATGCAGTAAACTTGAACCCAAACTAGATGGATTTACTTTTGCTGCAATTTTTTTCTCTCTTGTTTTCGTTCTTCTACTCAAGATTTTTGCATTTACGTAGTCTTCGCTTCCCGGTAGCTGCCAAACGTACGATGATTAAAATGTATGATTTTATTAAATAAATTATCTTTTTCTTGTATTTATAATTTTTTCTTGCTTATCAGCACTCAAATTTATTGTTATAATTATATGAAAAAAAAACAAAAAAAAAAATTCAATGATCCATTAAACTCTTAGGACATATCCGGTGTTCATGGTGCAAAGATAAATACGCTTCTTTTATTACTTTTTTTTCATATTGTAAAGGCGATTACTAGCTGCTTTTTAAGATGTGAACGAGAAAGATAAGAAATATGAAACTATTAAAAATTACCTGATAACCAAGCCAAAACGTTGGATTTTGTATGAGAAAATTTGCGGTACAGAGCGAAAGAATTCAAGGTAAGGTAAAAAAATAATGTTTCGGGGAAAATACGTTCCGTGGTTTTTTGTTTTCATATATAGATTTTGTATATACATAACAAGACAAATCATAACCTGAAACCTAGCAAGAAAACCCTGAACTCCAACCCATGGGTTGGGACGACGATGCGGTGCAAAACTCAAACCTAACCTATGGCTGATCAACGATGCAAAATTTAATCTAACCACATGGATCAACTCTTGCCGTAACACTGTTTTGTTTTGGGTGCGTTAAATTCCTTGCCCTTCAAGAAACAATATCCCGAACGTCGCTGTGGCTCGGGCGCTGCCAAACGTAAGATACCGTTTAGAGGCAGTTATTGGAAATAATTACCTTTTTTTCTATTTGGGAACTTTTTGATCCTTGTTTGTCTTCAATACTGCACTATTAAGTTAGTATCATATAATAAAATATGAAAAAATTTAAGCCCGCACAATAAAAGTAGTTTATGACTTACTCTATAAAGATATAGTATAGTATATGTTAAGTTATTATATATATATATATATATATATGCTATTAGTTAAGGTTATATAGCAGTTAGCAGTTATAGCATATGTATATATGAGTGTAGGTATATGCTGTTGTTACAATAGCTATATATATATATATGCTATATAGGCAAAATTCTGTGAAGTACTGTGACTAGTGAGTATATAGTCAACCACCTCACAAGGCTAGCGTACAACCTGAACCTCCTAAGTTTCCTGATCACAAACTGGTATAATAATGAAAATTAATTTAGGTTAGGTTAGGTTAGGTTAGGTTAGGTTAGGTTAGGTTAGGTTAAGTTAGGTACCTCGGTAGTCACAGTACAGTTTCTACAAATTTGCCTATATATATATATATATATATATATATATATATATATATATATATATATATATAAAGTATATACAGTATGCTATATATATGTTGAGTTATATAGAAGATATATAAAGTATATATTAAGGTTATTGAAGTAGTTATTATATATATGTAATTTTGTTAAGTGATCATGTGGTAGCTCACATTCTCGAGTTTAAATGTCTTTTTTCCAATGTTATTTGCTCAGCTTAACCGACACCGCACTTTACAACAAGAAATAACATTCTTTTTCTGTAAACAGGTATATCTGTGTCTGTGTCTAAATACGTATGTGCGTAAAAATGTCTACATATTTTTGTAGTCCTTATCAATCCACTGTTAAACGTACATATCTGCTGACACTAAAATTGCTATTTCAAATTATGGTTGAAACGAAACACGTTGGGTCGCTCGCTTCCGCAAGAAACAGATTTCTTAATCGGCAAATCATTAACATGGATCAAAAGATCGCTTTGCGACTTTGCTATTCGATTTACGAGCTAAAAAATAAAAGAAAGAAAGACTTCGTAAATGCGAAATGAAATTCGTGTTCGCTCTTGCGAATTCAAGTTGAGGGGGGGAAGAGGTGTCGGTTTACGCTTTTTATTCCAAACTTTTTCTTATATATATATATAGACTATTTTTATAAGGTTAAACTATGGATATTATTATGACTCCCTGTTGGTTTTAGACATACTTAAAGGCGTCTGTCTATTGCAGATAGATAGATAGATAGATAGATAGATAGATAGATAGATAGATAGATAGATAGATAGATAATTAGGATAACGTCAGGCTCAAGTGAATAAATGATCAAAGGAAGATAAATTAAAGATCGAGAAATTGAGAGAAAAAAGATAAATTGTGAGATAGAGAACGAGAAAGAGAGACAGTGAGAGAGAGAGATAGAAAGATATATATATATATATACAAGGTTACTACATATTAAGCAGCAATAGCAGCGAAGAGTTAGGCATATATATATATTGGTTATTAAGGTTATATAAGATATATATATATAGCAGCATATATATATATATTATGTTATATATATATATATATATATATATATATATATATATATATATATATATGACAATGTTCCAAAGTGGATTATAAAGAGAAAATGGGATTTTTGTAGATTATTTGATTTTGTGGGATTTTTCACGAATTTTCTCAATTTTCCCATTAAATGAAAAGAATTGTAATATTTTATGTTGAGGTGAAAATTCTAATCTATAGTTACAGCAGAATTAATTAACACAGCAGCATATATATATATATAAGTATAAGTATATAT
>JABUQX010078583.1:30000-40198 GCA_015478945.1 Trachelipus rathkii
CTTTCGGCCACATTATTTCCGTTACAAATAGAAAGAAATGCAAGAGTTGCCAGAAATTCCTTTTTATCATGGTCTCGTTTCCGCATATTTTTTTTTTTTTTTAACTAAAAGAATACCCCCGGGTAAACCGCAAAGATGTGCAGCGCGATCGGGGTCTTTGGCTCAATAGGACGACGGGGACTTTATCCCTCTGTCCCCCTGGTCGGCTCTCGAGCCCCCTAAAAATTATGATATTTTCTTATGCAAATTTCGCTGGCCGCTGATTCCAAATATGTTATAGTTTCTTGTACATATCGTAGTTTTCAAGATATCATGCGAGGGCTTTGGTAAGTTTGCATAGTATCGTAGATATATATATAGAGCAGTTATTATATATATATATATATATATATATATAGCAGTATATAGTATATATATATATATATATATATATATATATATAAAGAATATAGAGAGAGAGCAGAGAGAGAGAGGCAGAGAGAGAGAGAAACACTCCAACCTAACCTAACCTAATCCCAACCTTAACCTAACCTCTTACCTAACCTCATTTTGCCCCCTAGAACATCTTTCTTTATGTATCATGTAGCTACCTTGAGAAAATATTTTTCAACTGACCCTCCTTTCCGCGTGTGTGGTCGTTAAGTAACTTTGTATATGAGCATAGCAGTATATATATACTATTATTGTTGGGTTGGCTACAGCAAGAGCTGGTTGTTGCTGGTTGGCATGGCTGCTGGCTGCTGCCAGGCTGGGTTGCTGCTGGTTGAGCAGCAGCATACAGCATATTGGCGGGCTGGCTGGGCTGGTTGGCTGGCATGTAACTTTATATAGTATATATATATTATTGCTGCTACAGGCATATATATAAATAAAGCCTGTTGCGGTTGTGAAGTCTTTGAGAAGAACAATGTTTACATTTGAAATGTTAATAGCAAGTTGTTCGAAGACCATGACAAAGTTGGTTGTTTTTTCATAATACAAAGTATAAAGCGAAGAAGTCTTCAGAAGATCGTAATTGGGAGGCAATTGATTGTTCTTTTCTCTTCGTTTCGTTTTCAAAGGGTTTTTGTTAAGGAGTTGGGGGGAGGAGGAGGTAGTAGGTGAGGGGGGGGATTGGAAATGATGAGGGGGGGCAAGGAGGGGCGTGGATTCGTTCATAGTTTTCTTTAGAAAACGTTTTTGATCTGTTAATACTTTTTTCTTGAGCTATCTCGCTTATGTTTGCCTGAGGCTTCTCTCTCTCTCTCTCTCTCTCTCTCTCTCTCTCTCTCTCTCTTCTCTCTCTCTCTCTCTCTCTCTCTCTCTCTCTCTCTCTCTCTCTCTCTCTCTCTCTCTCTCTCTCTCTCTCTCTAATTTGCCTCTATCTTTTTTTCTCTCGATTATATAAAACATAATTGCGTTTCTTTACCTTTGCGTATTTTTTTCTCTCACTTTTTTTTTCATTTCTTTTTTTTTCCTTCTTCTTTGTGGTTTCGTCTTTTTTCTCCTCCTATCCGGTCCGTCTTTTTCTCCTGTCTCTCCTTTTTCTTGTTCTTCTTGTTGCTCCCCCGTCAATCTGCATTTAGATGAGAAATTTCATCAGCAAATGAATTTACAAAGAAACTTCTTTGACTCATTTCGCAAAAAAGGAATCAAAATATTTTTAACCGTTTCAAAAAATTCGCTTTTTAAATACAAATTTTAAAATCTCTCTCTCTCTCTCTCTCTCTCTATATATATATATATATATATATATATATATATATATATATAGTATATATATATATATATATATATATATATATATATATATATGTTATATATATTTTAGAAGAATATATATATATAAGCATATGTATATATTATATATATATGTTTTGTCTCTCACTCTCTCCCTCTCTCTCTTTCCCTCTCTCTCTCTCTCTCTCTCTCTCTCTCTCTCTCTCTCTCTCTCTCTCTCTCTCTCTCTCTCTCCCTCTCTCTTTTTTTTTTGTCTACATTCCCCCAACCCCCTCCCTCTCCTTCGTTTTATCCCTTCACTACTCTTGTTCCCCCTACTCCATCTATCTCTCTCCTCACTATCTCTCTCACAATCTCTTATTTATGCACTCTTGTTCTCTTTCTCTCTTCTCTCTCCTCTCTCTCTTTATTTTCATCTCTCATTCTTCTCTTGTCACTCCTCCTCTCTCTTTTCCCTCTCTCTCTCTCTCTCTCTCTCTCCTCTCTCTCTCTCTCCTCTCTCCTCTCCTCTCCTCTCTCTCTCTCTCCTCTCTCTCTCTCCTCTCTTCTCTGTCCCCGATTTGATCTCATCTTCTCCATCTCCCTCAATGTCTCTATCTTTCATCTATCTTTTCTTACTATTTATATATATATATGGTTGTTAGATATATATACATATATAGATATATAGATATATTTATAAAAGCATAAATATATTATTATTATTATTATATATATATATATATATATATATATATATATATATATATATATATATATATATATTTCTGTCCCTCTCTTTCGTTTTGTCTCTATCTATCTTTCAATCACTCCTTTTCTTTCTGTCTCTCTATCTCTCTATTTCTGTCCCTCTATTTTTCTATCTCTTTTTCTTTCTCTATCTCCCTGTCTTTTTCTATGCTTCTGAATTTCTTCATCTTTCTGTCATCTACCTTTCTGTCTCTATATCTTTCTGTCAATTTATTTTTCTGTTCCTCTATCTTTTTTTCTTTCCTTTCCTTTCTTTTTTCTTTTTTTTTTTCTTTCTTCTTCTTCTTCTTTTTCCTCTTTCTTTCTTCTTCTTTTTCTCTCTTCTTCTTCTTCTTCTTCTTCTTCTTCTTCTTCTCTCATGAAACTTTTGCAAGCTTTTAAATATATCTTAATCTTTTTATTGGATACTTCTTTTCCAAGTCACATAAATTATGTAAATTAATAAAAATAGCTATCGACTTGCTAGGCCTGTGTCAATATATGTATTTTTTGATTTAATAAAGTTCTGATTAGGTATTATAATAATGCTGGCTCAAATTAATATTTTATAATAAGAGACACTTTAAGACCAGCTCCCAGCAAGGCATTTTATTTGCCTGTCAGTCCGCGTAAATTCCTTCTCCATCCGTCTCTCTGTGAAGTCACCATTTCTTCTCACTCTCCACGATGTTCGGGAAGTGATGCCCCTCCAGTAGCGTCCTCTTCACTTCGTCTCTCCACCTTCTTCTCGGCCTTCCCCTCGGTCTCCTGCCTCCCGGCCTCCACTCCCAAAACCTCCTCGCAACTCTCTCCTCCCCATTCTCTCCAGATGTCCCAGCCACCTCAGTTGTGCCTTTTCTATTTTATTTCTTATCGCACATTCCCCTGCTCTCTTATATTCTTTTTTCCCCCCATCCTCCCAGCATTATCCCTCAAGGGCCTCACCTCCACCAAGCTTGTATTCTGCTTCTTGTAATTGTGTTGGTTGGGTCCATCTCTCCGGGCACCATACACCTCAATATGGGGAGTCAAGACATTCTCAAAAATGAATCTTTAAGCTGGCAGGAGCAAATTCTAGATCCTCAGCAAAGGCATTAACGTTAACGTGTTAACGCTTCTCCGGTATTTTCATATCCTTTCGGCGTTGTTTCTTCCTACTCCTTCCCTATTTCCGAACACACTTCCTATATACTTAAAACTTTCTAACTCTTTTATGTTACTTTCATCTATCTATCTGGATATTTAAACCTTCTATATATAGCATATAAAGAGAGTATATATATATATATATATGAGCATATATATAGTAGCAGATATATATATATATATGTTAGCAAAAAGTTAATATTATATATATATATATATATATATATATATATATATTCTCATAAAACACCGTTATTCCTTCTTATTCATTTTCAGACATTTCTTCGCAACACACATATTCCATCTAAGTTCCTCCTCCATATCCTCCCTCCTTCACTCTCCAAAAAGCTATTGTCGGCGTATGCCAAAATACCCAATTCATTGTTCTTATTCCATTCTGCTTTAAAATTAACTTATAACCTTATCTAAATATGCAATAAAAACAGGGGCTATAAAGGGCTGCGCTACTTTACCCCAGTCTCACTTTGGAAAACACTTCTCATTTTTCTTATGTCCCGACCTCACTTTGCACTTACACACCTTTACAAGCTCTTAATTGCATTAATCATTCTCCACGAAACTCCATATTTTTCCCTAGACACCCTTCCTCAACCTATCCCTTAGGCACCGAATCAAAGGTTTTTTGTAAATCCATGAAGGTCATCTCACCCCAACATTGAATTCCTCTATGTCTTCCATAACCCTTAAACTAAAGATCAGATCTGTTATTAACCCAACCTAACCTGCAACCCTAACCCAACCTAACCTAACCTGTTACCCCCATTTCTTTCTGTACCCACGCTACTCCTCTCCCAACTTTGCTTCTATCCTTTCTCTCAGTCTTCTCCCTAACATTCTTTCATATACCCTTACTGTAATTTTCACAAATACCAGAATCTCCCTCTCCCTTATATATCGGCACGATTATTGTTCTCCTCTCCAACAATAATAATAATAATAATAATAATAATAATAATAATAATAATAATAATAATAATAATAATAATAATAATAATAATAATAATAATAATAATAATAATTTCATTAGGAGAGTAAATTTTGACATGTTCTTTGATAACTTTGAAAGTGGCATCTGATATTCAATTACTACTACTACTACTACTACTACTAATTATTAATAGTATTAGATGGTTGTGGTAACTCAATTATCTGTATTTTTCGTTTATAGGAGCGGTAAATAAATCGAAATATTTTTGTTAAGCAATAAAAAAATATTTCCAAGAATCGAAAAAATTTTTAACAAAAAATATAACATAATACATCCAAACCTTCTTATCATTATTTTAACACTAATGTTTTTTTGAATGAATGTAGAAGCAAGCAAGATTTATAAGACTACGCTGCGAGGACCTATACCCAAATAATCGATTGATAAGGTGTCGATCTGATAGGTTTCATCATTTTGGCATTGTTAATTTAGTGTGTCGACGGTTTGGACGAGTAGCAGAAAATTTTGTCGACCATTTTACCTTTCAGAAATTATTTGTCGATGCTTTGGACAAGTGGAAATTTTGTTTAATGTTCTGTCGACCATTTTTCCTGTCGACGATTTGGGGGTAGTCCCCCGCTGCAAGACATATGAACAAAGATAAGAAATTAATATATTTTTTTAATATTTCTACTGCTATATTTTATTTGGTATATCAATGCATGGCAGATGATCATTTTTGCTACGGGAGGGATACACCCTCCCGTTCCCCCAAACCCGTGAATGGTGGATAAATATTTATATCATACCGAATATTATTTCATATTTCGTAGTTGTTGTACCCGTCTATCAAACGACTCCTCGTACTTGTTTAGGGAATATAAAAAAAAACAAACAAAACAAAAAAACATTCCGTATTAAAGAAAAGAACTAAATTATCAGTACTAAGTAGTCTTGGCCGAGCACTGAAATTTTGAGCACCGCACCGCATCAAAAACCCTTATTTTGTGGCACCGCACCGCACCGCATCTCTATGTTTCAATACGCTCTGCACCGCACCGCATCTCTATGTTTTAATACGCTCCGCACCGCACCGCACCGCACCGCATGTCTATATTTTAAAAATCGCCCCGCACCAGGAGACCGGATTTGTGTGTCACACCGCACCGCACCAAAATGAACGCACCGCACCGCACCGCACCGCACCTGGTACGTCGGCCGACCTTAGTACTAAGTCAATATTTTTGTGCTACCACTCTCAGTACCATTTCTTGTATCAGCAGAAACCGATACCACTAAATATGTCTATAGAAATTTTACTGTATTTATACAAATATTTATTAATTTTCATATAAAAACTTTATTAATAAAGTTTAAAATATTTAAGTTAAAATAAATTCAATAAAAATTCCTTAAGAACACGTCTTTTTACCCACCCCCATTTTTATATAAAAAAACCCCCCCCCTTCCCAAAATACCCCTAGCAGTAGCTCCACGAAAGTCCAATTTTGCTCAAAAAGTAAAAATCGACGTTCTTTTTTCTTACGGATTTCGAAAATTAATAAAGAAAAGGATCTTGAATTCTTTTTGAAACAAAATTATAACTTTACTAAAAAGAATCTTTGCTATTCTAACGGAAAAACGAGGGTTCGAATCCACTGTAAAGGAGACTCTAATTCTCTTTTAAAATGTAATTAAAAAGAATTCGAATCTCTAGTTCTTACAACTTCACCAAAAGAAAGTTTAGTTGGTTGGTTTGTGTTTTTTTTATGTGGTTTGTGAGGGTCTTTCTTTCGGGAATTTATTTATTTACTCTCTCTCTCTCTCTCTCTCTCTCTCTCTCTCTCTCTCTCTCTCTCTCTCTCTCTCTCTCTCTCTCTCTCTCTCTCTCTCTCTCCGTCCGTCGTTCTCATATCTTTCCTTATAAAGGTCGTTAAAAAAATTATACTTCTTTTTTTCCACAAATGTTAAAATATTTACGTTGTAAGTTTAATTATTAGTACAAAAATATTTGCAGAAAATAAAGTGAATTAAAAATAAAAAGTTTTAAAATTTTCAAGACCGTAACATAATGCATCCGAACGTCCTAATGATAATTTTCTTATTAAAGCCTTTGAATATATATTATAAACAAGTAAAGTGTTGTACCCTGCCAGACGTATTAAGAAAGATAAGGAACAAAAATAAAATCTTAAATGTACTTAAATTTTGGTTATATTAATGCATGATAAAGAAAAAATTATGTATACGAAGGGGCTCTGGCCCCGTGCGAGCCCCCCCGTACCCCATCACCTTTCAGTGATGAATAAATATTTAAATATTTATATCAAAAATACTATTTAATATTTTGTAGTTGTCGTATACTAGTCTAACTATCGTTCCCCACGAACTTGTCCATCAAGCGCTCTCTCTCTCTCTCTCTCTCTCTCTCTCTCTCTCTCTCTCTCTCTCTCTCTCTCTCTCTCTCTCTCTCTCTCTCTCTCTCTCTCTCTCTCTCTCTCTCTCTCTCTCTCTCTCTCTCTCTCTCTCTCTCTCTCTCTCTCAAAACATAATGTAAACTATGACAAACGCTATCAAAGTTTCGAAGAATTTTGTTAATATTAACATTCTTTGTAATTTTCTCTGATATATTTTAAATAATAATAATAATAATAATAATAATAATAATAATAATAATAATAATAATAATAATAATAATAATAATAATAATAATAATAATAATATGATATAAATAAAGCTATTACAACTACTACCAATAATAATAATAATAATAATAATAATAATAATAATAATAATAATAATAATAATAATAATAATAATAATAATAATAATAATAATAATAATAAAAATACTACCATTACTACTACTACTACTATTATAATAAACTAACCACAATTAATAATAATAATAATAATAATAATAATAATAATAATAATAATAATAATAATAATAATAATAATAATAATAATAATAATAATAATAATAATAATAATAATAATAATAATAATAATAATAATAATAATAATAATAATAATAATAATAATAATAATAATAAATAATAATAATAATAATAATAATAATAATAATAATAATAATAATAATAATAATAATAACGCGAAGTTCCTTATCCTATATCCTAAAGAAAATTAAGTTATTGAAAAGAATAGTTAGTTAATGTTAAAAGTAGGAAACAACTCACCTCCTCAAGCATGAAGTATTACTTGGAATTGATAGTTTGTGGAGAATTTTTTTTCATTTTTATATGTTCTATATATGATTAAAAAGTTTGAAGTACAATTTGATACTGAAATTTTTATCGTGGAATTTGTAAAGTGTAATATTTGGAATAGATGGACTTTTAGATATTGTAGTACAAAAGTTATTTGTATTTGGCAAATAGATGAATGACTAGGAAGACCTTTGTTATAAACATACATATATTTTTACAGATAAATGATTTAATCTGAGTGACAATAAAATGAAATTTTAATTTGATTCTATTGACTGAAGCCAATATATACGGTATATAGATATATATGGTGAGAGTATATATATATATAGTTAGTTATGTTAAGAAAGAGCAAAGAGCAGTATAGTTGCGCATATTAAGCATAGTTATATATTACTATTATATATTATTATATATATATATATATATATATACTATGTATATATATATATATGTACTATATATATATATATACATATTATATATGTTATGTTATATATATTAGTTAATATATATATATATATATATATATATGTATATATATATATATATATTTACATATGCTATATATAATCATATATATGTTGGTTACAGCATATAGATATACACATTGGGTTATAGTATTATGCCATATTGCTAGCTATATATATAGCAGCATATGTTAGTTGCTATGGTTATTGTTATTATGGCTATTATTTCATATATACATACATTATTGTTGTTGTTATTATTATGCCGCCTCCAATTATTTTTAATGTGTTAGCTGCTAGCTATATATATGCATATGTTACATATATATATATACATACATATATTGCTATTACAAACATGGCTGGCTGGTTAAGTTATTATTACTACATATTATTACTACATACATAGCATATAGCAGTTAAAGATATATATATATAATAAGTTATTATTATATATATTATATTACTACTAATATATATATATATATATATATATATATATATATATATATATATATATATATATATATATATATATGTAAGTGATATTAATCCGCAAGGGGGTATTGATTCTTGCTACAGTTATACTCTTGGTGAATAACCTTAACATAGCATAGCGACAAGATCTAATACTTGAAGGATTTCGTACCTCCCTCTGGCTCCAGCAGTAGTAGTATGTGCATTTGTAACAAACGAAATTCTTTTACTCTTTTTTCTACCCTCGTTTTGTTATAGTGTCTATATCTTTCAATCCTCCCTCCATCACAGTTTCTATCTCCTCTCTCTCCTCTCCTTTTTCAAATTCCTACCTTCAGTCCCTTAGCCTTTTAGTACTTAAAATGTACTTTCCCCTTGAAAAGAGGATATCCTCCCTTTTTCCTTCACAGCCAAGTTGGCCATCTGGTGCCCTTCCCACATGGTCTTCAAACACCCCAACACACCTCCCACTGCTGTGGCTGAGCAAAGGCAAATCTGAGTCTTTTGAAGCCCTTCACTGGCGCTAATAGAGGGCCCGGTATCCTGAGCTACCGCTTGAGGAGGCTTAACCTTTGCATTGGAAAGCAATCTGCCTGAGGCAGAGTGGTGTCCCGTGCGGCACACATGGAGTAAACCGGACTTTTTGAGTTCGGAGTGCTCTCCTGAGGCTACATCCACAGCCTGCTACCCTAAGGATTGGGGTTCTGGAAGTTGTGTGAGTCTCTTGGTTTGCCTTATGAAATATACGCTTTTTCCGGTCCATCCTGTTATTTGCTCTTACGTTTCATTTGTTTTATTGTTATATTTGCTCATCTATGGAGACGAAGTCTGTGGTTTAACTTCTATGAAAATTTGTAAAGATAATACGTTACAATGCGAGTGTAAGGCAATTGCTTATCAGTTCCTTAAACCCCCACCTGATGCCACCTAGGCCCCCTCCTACTACTAGACCAGCAGGTGTTTCAAGCTTATTCCTTCTACTACACAAGAAAGTCCTCTGCGTAACCCAAGCGCTGCTTCATCGCCTGGTAAGCCCTCGCACCCTAGGTGCCCAAATGGTTGCGTATAATCCCGGAAAAAGGTTCCTCGTCATAGTCGTTCTCATTCATTTACTCCATATGCTGCTCCCCTCCGGAAATTCCAACTGGATACATCATCATTCTCTGATATATTAGCGTATTAAGCATCCAATTCACTCACCTCCAAAGCTCTTATTGAGCAAAGAACCATTATTCTTAGCTATGTACCTCGAAAAACATTAGGAGTTGAAGACCCCGAAGTCACGTTGTAAAGAGAAATTGGTCTCTTCTCGTTCAAGCTACTACACGGAATCAAAGTTCCATCTTGTCATCCTTAACGTCTCTCGGAAAAATTCCTCTTTACCACTCCTGATGAAATAAGAATCACATCCAAAGTCAATTCATTTACTCATTAGAACAGAAAACAAAGATATTGCTACTCATATTAAGAAATCTCCAG
>JABUQX010078584.1:2500-46961 GCA_015478945.1 Trachelipus rathkii
AATTTTTTAATTTATAAATTTTCTGAAAGGAAAGAAACAGGCTCAGTTCTGATCTAACAGTGGAGTAAAATTACTGTTCGATATAAGGTATTTACAAAGGAATCTTATCAATAAAAGTAAGTTAAATTGGAAGCATTTATTACGATTATCTCCATAGAATCCAATTTATTTAGAAACAAATAAGATATAAGAAATTAAATTGTATAATAAGTATTCAAAAACACTAATTTTATGGTATTCGAGCTGCCACTCTTGCTGGAGCTGCTTCACCGTTTTTAATTTTCATGGGCATTACCATTATCTTCGCTCCCTTAGGTGGAAGCCTCTGCAAAAAAAGAAATTAATAGTTACTGTATGTAATAAATTAAAATAAAATTTAATACAATTAAAAAAAATCTGAAATAACTAAGGTTTGCTACAAAACTAGTATGTGAAAATTTCTTAAACTTGGCATGTATGTGAAAACAGTAGTGATCTTTTAAATCTTTATTTGAAAATAACAAAGGAAGATAAATGTATTTAATATAACTCTTCTTAATCACTTTTAAAAAGGTGATTAGGTCATGGAACACAATTTAAATAATGTCTTCCAACCTATAAATATAAAATTGAAATTTTGGACAAGCATTTAAGATCTGTTAAACATTGAAACACAAATATATCTCTCCCTTTTAGTTTTGCCAGTTTTGAACGTAGGAAGGATTTAAAATTCTATTATTTCAAAATGTAGAATGAGAATTTTAAGAGAAATGGAAATACACCAATTGGTTTGGTCTTATAATTTATATCAATTTTTCTGTAAGTACCATAAAGTTACACTAACAATCTTTCAAAGACGATTTATTTCAAAATTGTTCTCTTCCTTTTCTTGGACATAAATTTAAATGACTTTAATAAGGGCTGGCTTCGATGTTGGCTATGGGATTTTTTTGTGATTTCCAGTCAATTTGGACCAAATTAAAAGTAACTGTAGCTTTTTCTGACCTCTAAAACGTTGATTTCATGCGTTTTTCTTAGTCTATATTGATTTGCTTTGTATTTTTATTTATTTTTTTAAAAAACTTTGTTTTTAACATTTCTCAATTTTTTTTTTTTTTAAATTTTTTTTTTTTTTTTTTATTTTTTTTTTTAAAAAAATTTTTTTTTTTTTTTTTTTTTTTTTTTTTTTTTTTTTTTTTTTTTTTTTTTTTTTTTTTTGAAAGCAGTAAAAGCTTTTGTCGAATTTCGAATCCAACTTTATGGTTTTTGAAAAATTAAAAATTGCCATAATTTTTTTTGGTTCATCCGATCAACATGAAAATTTCAGGATGTATGTAGTTGTGGAAGATACACGTATCTTATTTAGATAATTTTTTTTTGTATATGTGACAGTTTTGTCTTTGTTCATGGAAAAAATTATCCAAAAAAAAAAATTGGATAATTTTTTTTTTTTTTGTATACCAAAAAATTATCCAAATAAAAAAGGTGTATCTTCTCTAATTATATGAGCTCTGCAAATTTGATATTGATTGGATGAATAGCAAATAAATTATCTCACTTTTTCAAAAACATTGTTTTCGAAAATTGAAAAAGTGCGATAATTTTTTTTTCTATTCATCCAAACAATATCAAATTTTCAGATGCAAATAGATACAGGAGATACATCTTTTCTATTTCGATCATTATTCTGTATACTCAAAATAAATTTGCAAAGAAATTCACAAATTTTTTATGAATATTTGTTCTATGAACAAAAGTAAAACTGTTGCATATACGACAAATTTATCTAAATAAAATATGTGTATCTCCCTTAACACATACATCATGAAAATCTCATGTTGATCGAATGAACAGGAAAAAAAATTATCGCAATTTCCATTTCTCAAAATCAAAAAAGTTGGATTCGAAATTGGAGCATTGCTGGAAACTGGTTTCAAAATTCAAAAAAAGTCGCAATGAAGTTTTTGGATAAAAGATCCATCATTACGCATTTCAAGTTTCAAATCATTGCGACAAGCCTTTCTAGGAAAAAATTGTGAAAATTTAAAAACAGTTTTAAAAAAAGAATGAAAATACAATACAAATCAATATATACTCAGAAAAACGGTTGAAAACAACGTTTTAGAAGTTAGGAAAGCTACAGTTTGAATTTTATTTTTTCCCAAATTGACTGAAAATTACAAAAAATTATGACTATATACAGTTTGGTGTTGTACCCGAAAAATCCCATAGCCAACATCGAAACGAACCCTGTACCATAAAGTATCACCAACAATTTTCCGAAGACGATTTATTTAAAAATTGTTCTCTTCCTTTTCTTGAACATAAAGATAAATAGCTTAATTTAATAAGAATGAAACTTGGCAAAATAGCAAATACTCTTATAGGTAATACAAAACTTAGTAACACCTTCGTGGGAAAAAAAGATTTACATGTTTTTTTCCAGAACAATCAGGATTAGAGATGCAATAAAAATTTATGTTTCATCATTCCGTAAAATATTTCTTGAACGCTAATAGAGGAATGAAGTTACTTCTTAAAAAAATGTATAAAGGGCTTGTCTGCCCAAGGAAAGAGGATTGACTTAATTTGAAAGATACTCTTTCTTAAATATAGCTGAGCACACATTTTACCTTTAATTTATTCATATATTTATTCATGTTCCAGTAAATAATGATATTTTTAATGTTTTAAAAAGAAACTTTAGTTTTATTGAGAGAAATTATATTTTTTTCTCATTTGCTTCAATAATTTGATTTTGCCCAAAATGGTAGCATAAATCTTATCTAGGGAAGTACTTTTATTCCACTTTTCTCATATTCGAACTAACCTTCAACTCCTTCATATTTATCACAAGATATTTATTTAGTCTAGCTACTAATTGAGAAGCAGGGTATGTGACTAAGAGTGAATGATCTAATGTTGGGCTGTCGGTGCCAAAACCCACAAAGTGAATTCCATGAGTTTTTTCATGACGGAGAATATATTTCATAGCTTCCAGTGAAACACCTACAATAGAAAAAGAAATCAATAATTGAATGAAAGCTTAAAACACCTATAGTTGGCAAATAAAAATATCGAAAATATTTAATTTATTTCCATGCGTATTTTTTTTACCAAAATTTTCATTGCAAAAGGTTATACCAAAAAGATGTTTCATTAATGTTCATAAAACATAATTTTGAGTACTTTCATGGTAAAAATAATAATAACTATTTTTATTTTAAATGCAAGCAAACTTATAAAGTGTTTCGTGTTTGTAAATTGCAGAAAGTAAATAATTAATAAACTTATTGTAAATTTCTCTTTATGAAAGATATAGTATCTTAATAAACAAAAGATTAATGGGGTATAAGTATTGTTTCCCTCCAATATTGTATAAAAATGTGGAAAGACATAGTGCCTGGTTATCTGTATTTATTTAAAATAGCATTTAATGAAATAGAAATTAAGAATAACATTAAAAAAGTTAGCACCAAAATTCAAAGAAAAAAAGTTTAGAAAAATGCAATTACTTTAAGTAAGTGTAAAATGTAATTCACAATATTGAAAAAATAGAATAGCATACACTTTATTAATTAATACTCAAGCAACATTATAGGATGCTCATCTAAAAAACGAAGTTTTACACTATTTTAAAGTACACAACGATATTGGCTTCTATATATAATAATTCAGAAAGGTTTTGGATAGGAACAATTGAAGGTATAACAAGTTCAGGACACTTTCTCCTTTAAAAAAAGTGTCAATCCTTCCATAGAAAACTACACTTCGAGAGTCTTGCTCAAGAGTATTAAGGTATGAATCAAACTTTCAAGCTTTACATAGAGAAACATAAAAGGAATAACATTGTTTAAAAAAAATCATATATTCCTTGAAATCAGAGGAATCAATCAATATCTTATGGTTTCAAGAAATATATTGATTGATTCATTTGGTTTCAAGGAATATACTAAAACCAGAGTAATCAATATATTCCTTGAAACCAGAGGAATTAACCTATATAATCCTTGAGACCAGAAGATATTGATTGATTCCTCTGGTTTAAAGGAATATATTGAATGCAGAAGATATTGATTGATTTCTCTGGTTTCAAGGAATATATTGAAGCCAGAGGAACATATTTTTTGAAACCAGATGAATCAATCAATATATTCCTTTAAACCAGAAGATATTGATAGATTCTTCTGGCTTCAAGGAATATACTGAAACCAGAGGAATATATTCCTTGAAACCAGAGGAATCAATCAATATCTTCGTACAAACATTGAAAAATTGACATTTCCGTAAGAAAACGAAGAAATTTGTATTTCCATATATAATGAAACATATATTTCATTAAAATGATAACAAAATCAATTTCGTTATAGACACATTAGATGAAATTCTGGATGAGTGAAACTTATGAAAGCCTAATCGGTAATGAAAATCAATACTTTGTATAAAATAGAGTGATAAAGAAAAACACACGAGTTACAATTTCGTAAGAAATTATAGACGTGTTGATTGCCCAAAATCAAACACATCTTAAGAACTTATAAAGGAATATTTTGCAAATCGTTGAAAGCTTTTCACGAGTCCCACTCCCACTTGTTATCATCAGAAAGAGAAATAATTGTCTGTATTCAAAGAACTCTCATTCAAAAAATGACGTAAGGCAAAGTAGGCGGGGCTTATGGATCAACCATTTGCTAGATTGTAGCTTTTGTAGTATAAGACAGCGGTCTCCAAACTTTTTTGATCGCGTACCCCTAAGAAGAAAATAATTCTAAGTTGTACCCCCTATATTCTGATAATATTATATATATATATTAATTATATATATCTATATAGTATATATATATATATATATAATAGTATAATATATAATAATACTATATATATATATATAATAATAATATTATTATAATACTATATTATATATATTATATATATATATATTATTAAAATATAAATAGTAATATATAATATAAATATAAATATATATTATTATATATATATATATAGGTATATATAGTAATATATATATATTATATATATAACTATATATATAATATATATATATAGTTATTATATAGATATATACTAATAATATATATATATAATATATAAAAACTCGCGGACAAATTTCATGCATCACCCGAATAAATGTAAAACTCTTCATTTTTGGAAATGTGGAGCTTAGGGTTTGCGTTCAATATTGCGGTCATACATTAACTTTCGGAGTGTATACCTGGCTGTAACATACATTAATGCATATCGAACTAAAAATGCATAATAATAGATCAACCAACCAAATGTACAAATCCCTAAAGTAACACGTTCATTAGCAAGAAAAGATGGCAAGACACCAACCAAGCTAACGCATAGCAAACCCTATGCCTGTAAGATCGTAGCTGACAAAGACTGCCCTCCACAATGGAATACATCAGTCAGAGCAAGAGAACGAATGCCATAGAGAGTTATCATACTGTCGGAAGCCGGCATTCTCAGAGGACAGGTGGTCACCAACTCGCGGGTTAAACCAATCGGACGGTCAGTCGAACTTCGGTCGGTTTACAGGGAGACTTGGCAGCAACCGTAGACGGACATGGTCAGGGGTCGCCGAGGGGCGACGTCCGAGAGAATGACAGATCCTTCCGTGCTGCAAGTAGCTTCTTGATCGTTTCCAAACAAAGGCGTACAGACATACAACACAGGCCTCCGTGAGTCTAGACATGCTCCATTTCACAGAGCCGATACAGTGAGAAGAACGACAGGAAGATCGTGGGATACGTATTGCAGGTTCTGCCATCGGCCCTTCCCCTGATCAGGAGCATCGGGTTGTGGTTTCCATTTTTCAATTTTAACAGATGAGATCGAGGTAATCACAGCAAACAATGGGACCAGATGCGGGACGTCAGCGGAATTTGGGAGATATGCAGGTGAGCACTATATTCTGCTTTTGCAATAAATCTCACCCAAGGATTCCTTGGAAGGTGACTCATGTTGTATGGTGTGGGCAGGCATTTGTTTGGGATGTCTCGCACGGCTTGCATTATTACGTGAGCAGAGGAACGCATAACGGTTTAAAGGATATGAACGGAAGACATCCTTCAAGAGATATAATTAAGTGCCATTTCGGCTCCATTCATTGAACATCCATTTTGTTACTCCATGACAAACGCCACACATCACACTGCACAGGTCGTCCAAACATGTACCTACAACCGTAGGGATCAGACTCCTGGCACATTTCTGCGATTAGCCAGGACATGAATCCCATTGAACATAGTTGGGATTTGTTGGGTAGGCGTGTTCGAGGCCGTGAACATGCTCCATCCACACTCAGGAGCTTCAAAAGTTTTTGACAACATCCCCGGCAGGAGACCATTTCCAAGATCAATTCATGAATGCCGAATCGCTTGGAGGGAGTTGGAAGGGCCAGAGGGGGACAACCCATTATCTAGCACAACCTTTATGCTTGCATTAAATTGTAATTATAGAACAGAACTGTTGTAGATTAATAAAATCATCATATCACAATAACTTATTCGTTTTCTTATTATGCCATTTAATTCCATACACACTGTCGTTACATACCAAGGGTATAATAAAAAAAAAAAAAAAAACATTTAATTAAAACCCCATGATGTGCAACACTCCTGAGTTAGGTGTGAACAAATAAAAAAACCAAAAATCCTAGCCACATACATTTCCAATTATGAAAAGTGTTTAACTAAATATTAACGGGTGATGGCCATTAAATTGCCCGGCTGATTATATATATATAATATATATATATATATATATATATATATATATATATATATTATCAATATATATATTATATACATATATATATATATATATATATATAATTATATTATATATATAATAATACTATATATATATAACTATATATATAATATAATATATATATATATATATATATATATATATATATATTTATATACTATATATTATATATATATATATATATAATATATATATATATATATATATATATATATATATATATATATACTAATATACTATATAAATATATAATATTATATATATTATATATAATATATGGACAAAGTTCTTAACGCCCACACGGAACGGGAGCTCGGATCAAAAAAAAATCTTCACAGGGTAGCCTCTATGATACAAAATAGATGTTCTAGGGGGTCGAAATGAATTTATTTTTTTTATTTTTTTTTTTTTTTTTTTTTTTTATTTTTTTTAATTTTTTACCTGATTCTAGGGGGAAAATTTATATATTATTTTGAAAATGGTTATTTACACGAGCAATGTAGGGGGCTCGAGCCGACGGGGAACACAGGGGGGACGTTCTCCATACCCCGAGGGGAGGGGAAGAGGAACCCCCGCGACACCCAAATTAAACCAAAGAGCGGGGCTTCCGGACCCCCCCGGCAGGGGGGGAAATAGTTCCTAACCCCGACATAAGAATTCCCAGGAGCGAAGAGACCCGACCTTCTGCCATCGCGTGCGGTATACCCTGAGGTATTCTTTAATTACATTCCTTACTAAATTTTTAAAAGGATTCAAAAATGTATTCCTTTTCGCATTAGCTATTATTGTAGTTTTTGAAATATGATTTTTTTTTTTTTTTCATTTTTTTTTTTTTTTTTTAATTTCGACCTAAACGTCTATTTAATGCTAATCATTAGAGGCTACTGGTTGAAAAAATTCCTTTTCTGATCCGAGTCCCCGTATCCGAATGTGGCGTTAAGTAACTAATATTACCTATATACTATATACTAATTTTTTTTTATATATATATTATATATATATAATATAATAAATATATATATATATATATATATAATTATATTTATATATAATATATATATATATAATATATATATATATATATAATAAATATAATTATATATATATAATATATTATATATATACTATATATACTATGATATTAATAATATAATATAATATAATATTATATATTATATATATATATATATATAAATATATATATATAATTATATAATATATATATAATATATATATATTATATATTATCTATAAACTTATTATAAATCACTTGATACAAGATCAATAAAACACGAGTGAATACGTGAGGCTATTCATTTGGCGTACCCCCAAGGTATCATTCAGCGTACCCCCGGGGTAACGCGTTACCCCACCCTTTTTGGGGGGGGGGGAGGAACCACTGGTAATCAGACACGAGACAGAGAGTTAGTATAATAAATTATTTATTATTAACTTTTAATTATAATATTAATTATATATATTAATTAATAATATATTATTTTATTAAATTATAGAGTTATATATATATTATATATATATATATATATATATATATATAGTATATATATATATATATACTATATAATATATATATATATATATATTATATATATATAATTTAGACGGTTTCAAAAAAAAATTGTAAATAAATTTTAATCCACATGATCTTTTTGTTCTTTTTGCATAGAAACTTAAAAAACAAATCAATATTAGCCTAAGGTAATAAATAATATTTAGGGGTCCCGAAAACACACTGGAAAACGAATGTTTTGCCTGAATTCGTTATTGAAGAGTATGATACACATTTTACAGAAATTATTTAATAAAAAAAAAATAATTAATAAACTTATTTCATTTTTTCATTAGCTCCTTTTTAATTTTCTTCGGGTATTGCTCCCTATTCAGCTTTATAGTTTTACGCAAATACTGCTTTTGCTCTCCATTCTTCGTCAAGGAAGAATTGAACTTCTTTATTAGGGCGATGGCTCTTTCTGCCCGATCGTTGACGATGGTGATTTTGGCAACATTTGGTTTCGTCTTCTTGAAACATTCACCCTCAGGCCAATCACCAACTGACTTCTTTAAGAACTCGGTATCTATATCAAACGCGTTGAAGAAGCCTTATGTCTTACTTGTCACGAAATTTGCTAAACCTTTTGAATCTACATTTTGAATGTTTCTACCTTCTTGCCGTTTAAGATCTTTTTTCGACGAGGGCTTTTCTAGATTACAGATCATTTGCAGTTTTACTTTATTTGCTACATCTTCGTCAAAAAACGACATATCAATGAGTGTTTCAGAGAGATATAATAAATGTCGAGATAGGGTATTTTGTGCAATGTCAACACTAGAATATTCCACCCTTGCATAGGCTTCGGCATCGAATAGAAATCCAAGGTCAACTTCTGCAGCATTTATCTAGTTCGTGGCTCGGCTCCAACCTCTAATGTATAAAAGGGACACGAGTAGACCTATCTCTGTCAAACCTTTCACCTCGTGAGCAGTCATTTTGAACTGCTTCTTCAATAAAATGACCTTTAGAGAATAGAAAGATTTAGCCATCCATCGAGCCTGATGGAAGATGCCTGGGGCTCTAAGAGGAAACTCCGCCACTGAAGCTTTTCCTAAGAATATGAGAACCAGCTGTAATAGTTTTTTTATATTCGTTGCGCTGTTGAGTCGTGTTCGCAAATGTTCTCGCCAACAAGACTGACTTCTCCCTTAGTTTTTCAACGGTATTATGCACTTGAGTAAAACCATATGGCTGCACGTTTGACTTATCGATAGAATTCCATTGCTCATGGAATCTCTTAAAAACGAGAATATTGGGGTCAGTTGAAGGGCCGTATGAATGCTTAAACACTTTACTGAGAACAACTTCAAAGATGTGATGCCGACAAGCGAAGTACATGAGCTCTCTCCCAAGACCTTTTTAATAAGGGCACACGCTCCGATATAAATCCTTGGTGTTCGACGGTCGTACAACGACAGTCCTTCGCATGCGAAGCTTCCAATCCGTGTTCCTTAATTACGTTAAAGCATACTCGCGCAATCTCTTTGCCAGTTCCGGTTGAAACCTTGGGAATGTCGAGTAAATTCTTTCTACCGTCACCAGAGACGAGAACAGCAAGTCCTCTTCAACACTTTTGGACTTTTGCCTTCAAGTCTGGTAAGAGCTTACCGTCCCAATGCAAAACCAGAGGACCGCCTGGGGAAAGTCTTTTGAACTGATAACATTCAGACGTAACTTTCCTGTATGACTGGCGCGTGCGGTACATTGTGCTTGAAGAAACGGATAGTTCATTCAGATCATGACCTAGAGCTTTTAGCTGTTACAGCATACACCATAGATGAATCGCAAAATAGGAAATATTCAGCCGATCATAGGTGGCTGCAACTTCTTGTGTGATTCACTTCTTTGATCATTTCTTGGTACTTTTATTAGAGAAGGATGCAGCAAATCAATCTCAGGATCGGTGTTATCCGATCAGTCGATGACGAATTTTTATCCATTAGAACTACAGTCTCATTGGCCGATTCTGAAAGCTTCCTGGCCTTCCCCTGTTGTTCATTAATCTTCTCTAGTCTCTTCCTTTTCCTCGGCTCGTTTCGGTGTTGAGATTATAAATAATTATCATTAAAGCTGTATAGCAAATGAAAATAGCGAAGAACAATACGGACTTCCCCCTGTACACATGTATATCGTTAATTGACAAAATCTTTGAAATCATTTCGGGACCTCTACTGTTGTTCAATTTTGCTCAAACTTGCGCAAACATGTTTTCTTGATGAATAAAACAGGTTGAATCACGTGGATTAAAAATATTAAAAAATATCTTTTTTACCCTATGGACCATGAAACAGCCCTAATATAATATAGTATATATATAAGATTTAATATATATATAATATATATTATATATATATATAGTATAATATATATATATATATATTATAATATATATATTATAGTATATATATGAGTATATAATAATATATATATATAAGATATAGGGGAGGGGCGCTGCCCCTATAAAAGTGTTTACTCTCTTCTCAAAAGCAATACCACTCTTTCTTGCGATGCAGAGAGTTTTAGAGTACACCTTACTTCATATGACTTCATTTCTCCTACGTACAAAAGGGAACAAGCTATAATATATCAAAAGGAAAGTCAGTTTGTGTAATTTTTCTATATTCTTTTAACGTTTAAAAATTGGTAATATCATTAATTCGCTATACTAGATCAAGACTTCTTAATAGCCTCGCCTACTTTTGGCATTAAAATATATATAGATATATTAGAATATATATATAATAAGAATAATATTATATATATATATAATATATAATATATATTATATATATATATTATATATAATATATAAGATATAAAAAGTATATATGTACTTTATATATATATATATATAGTATATATTTCTCTCTCTATATATATATATATATATATATATATATATATATATATTATGGATATTTCCATTGGGAACCATCTTTTTCCATGCTTCCTATCCAGCAGGTATCCTATAGGAATATCGCTCTTTCCTATATGTTATCTGTAGGATTTCGGGTAATCCTTTGGGCTACCTTATGAAAATCTGTTGGATAATTCCTTCAGGAACCAGCAGGTTTCTAGATTGCATCATAATTATATAATATAATATATAATAAATATATATATATAATATAAATTATATATATATATATATAAATATATAGATATATATATAATATAATAATATATAATATATAATATATATATATATATTATATATATAGTATAGATATATATGCAGCGATCAATTGTATGCATATGGATTTAGATTATTTTCTACGTTATTGTAAAACTAGGAATTTTGAATAGCGACATCTTTAGTCTCAAATCAAAAAGAAATATGCTCTTGATCTAAAAATAATTAATCCTCAATAATTTCATGGTTGACATTTTCTGGTCACGCACAGCACCGCTCGGGAAGTATCATGATGAGAGTGTTGCAAAATTTGTACCGCTTACGAATAGCCGGAGATCAGTCATTGAATAAAAACATTTGAAAAGGGAAAGAAAAAGCCACATTACCAATCCAGTTCAGTTTGAATAGATCATTTCTCCATGGGTACTACTATAAAGGAATCATCGTTAATAAGGTAAAGGAGAGTGCGCGTATAGCTACTAGGCAACGAAACCGCTGATATTACTGAAAAAGAACCAATAATTATCCAAAGGGTTGCGCCTATTTCGACAAAGATTCCGATGAATCAAAGAGATTTATTTATGCTTTGTAGAACTGAAAGCCGCTTGACGCAAAACCGTTGCGAAGCCATTGACATTTTCCACGACCGAAGAAGCAGGATCCAAGAAAGCGTGCTTGTGTTTCGAGACTGTCTAAGATGTGTGGCAAAGAAGAAGGTGTCCAAGCAATATTGCTGAAAAAGTATAAAAAAAAGCATTGTTCTTTCATTGCCTTTTCACACAAACTAAATCTAGTAGTTAAACGATTGGAAACACAAATACCAGAAATAACCGCCAATACTTGGGGAACTATAAAAGACATTATAACGTTTTTTCGCGAGACGGTCTATGCCAAATATCCCAAACCTATGCCAGACCAGATAGTCTGAACAACACAGGTAGAATCAGAGTGTTTAAGGAGCACTTTGTACGAGTGATGCAAGCATTAGAAACCCTTTCCATTGAAGCAAATACCGCCACAAGAAAAATCGCTTTTTCAGTTGCATTCAGCGGCATGTAAAGTCGTCATTCATCATGGCTATTATATTGATCGCGAAGTACTCTGCGATGTTAGAGGCCCAGTTGTAAGATCTCTCCAATACAAGACCTTGGATATCGTCAATTCAAAACCTTGAAGCACATTCAACACATTGTGGAAATGTTAAGGAGCCATCTGGAAAGATGAAGAAAAACCACCGAGGAAATGTTTAAAAGAAGCAAACAAATCGCCGAGCCAACTGCGGACTTGATCTGAATATTCCACGGATTGTTGGTAGGCAGCCAGCAGCACCGCCAAACAACATCTAGCAAACAAATCCCACGGATTCTGGAGAAATCCTGTAATAATTCTCGTAATTCGTATCTATAACTCTTCCTTGAATGAAGTTTTCTACTGAAAAAATACACCTGCTTATGCATTGAAATATCTACATCCTTTCCACATTTTTACTCATAAAAATCAATGAAGGTTAAAGGAAAAAGACAGCTTCATTTTATAGTTTTACCACTTAGAAGCATAAAAGAAGAGCTAGAATTTTGGTACAAAATTTGGAAGGACAAAGAAACTGAGTAGTGAGAACTAAAAGATCTTGTTGCCTCCCAAGTCTTAAAGGAGAACTCAAACCTTTCTGTCCGTCGACGAAAAAGGTTTTGATGATGATACTACTCTCCCAGCCATGCACCACCATACAGTAGAGCGTCTTTCAACTTGCTAAGGATCCAAGACTTGGTACGAAGTACTGATGAATACGAAAGGGTTAAACGGGCTGCATGATGATGTACGCAGAAAAATTTTTGTTTGACAATTATGATATTTTATTCAGAACTGAAGTTGATAAATGTTGTCTTGGAACCAAGAATTACTTTTTAAAAATATCAATTTGCATCTCTCTATAGTGTGAATTTCAATATAAACTTATTTTAAACTTATTGTTTATAAAATATTTTTAAATATGAATTCATTAATACCATTTACAAATGCTTCTAGTTTTACTGTCTTCTTTCTTTATATTTATTAGATATATAAATATATAATATATATATATATATATATTATAATATATATAATATATATATATATATTATATATATATATATATATAATATATAATCTATACTCATAAAATTTTAAGCTGACCCCCACTATCTGACTGGCGACGCCCATGTTATATACTATATATATATATATATATAATATATATATATATATTTAATAAATTAGATATAATATATATATATATATTATATATGTATATATATATATAATATATATATATATATATATATATATATATATATATATACAATATATATATAAAAAAAATAATATAAATATATTATATAAATATATTAATTATAAATATAATATATATATATTATATATATAATTATATATATATTATATATATATAATATATATATATATATATAATATATATTATATTATATATATATATAGAAGATAGATAAAGTATATATAGATATATATATAGTATATAAATAAGAGAGTATATTAAATTATATATATTATATTATATATATATGAAATTATATATATAAACAATATATATAATACTATAGTAATATATATATATATAATAGTATATTATAATATATATATATATATATATATATATATACCTATATATTATAATATATAACGAAATGCAAATATTAAAAACAAAACAGTATGGCAAGTTTTCAAGGAAGTTTATTTCTCAGCAAATTCGTGTCAGTAAATATACTCATTAAAAACATTAATATTCCTTATATAATTACTATTTTTGCCTGAAAATGTAAACTTTAAAAGAATAAAAAAGTAAAATATTTACCTGGAAAAGTAAAGTTTGTTACGTTAAAACACCAACTGCCCCGAAAATAGACAATTAATATGGATCTTCCTTTAATGTTACATAACATAAGTAGATCAATATTTAGTTATATATAATACTTATAAATATATATATATAATTATTATATATATTATATATATATATATATATATATATATAGATAATATATATATATATATATATTATATACATATATTATATAGACAGATCATATTATATTGGTCTACAATTTATATGTCATAACATAAGTAGATCAATATTTATATTTTGGCTATATAACGGTAGGTATATATATATATATCTATATATGATATATATATTATATATATATATTATTATTATATATATTATTATATATAAATATAGATATTATAATATATATATATATAATATTCATATATATATATATATAATATTTATAATATATATATATATATAAATTGTAGATATACTGATAGACAGACATATATAATGTCTTCCACATATTTATATTCATACATAAGTAGATCAATATTTAATATATTTATATATATATATATATATATAATATACATAAATATATATATATAATAATGATATATCATATATGTATATATAATATATACATAAATAATATATATATATATATAATATATAGAATATATAAATATATATATATATATTCTATATTATATATATTATGTGGTCTTATTAATATGTGTGAAAGAATTAGCCGAAAGTCAGGTTGGTGACAATTTACCGATTTCGCCGAATATAATATATATATATATAATATAAATGAAGATAGATTCATTTGCTATAAGAATCAGCAATAAAAACTTTGAGTATACTTGTATTTTATCCTTATTTGGGATTTAATGAAACATATGTTCAAGTTGAATTTTAATATTAGACCACATTAAAGGTATATACATTTAAAATTTTTGAATGTAATTCGATTGACAATTTTAATTGAATAATTTAATTATTTGACTTCACAAGATAACTATTATTTGGGGCAAAAAAAAAAATTATTAATATTGTTAGGGGAATAAGTATTTTACTTCTAAGAATATTCAGACTCTATAGCTACATACACACACAACACACATATTATAATAATATAATAATATATATATATTATATATATATATATACTATTATATATAAATATATATATAGGATAATTATATAATATATATATATATAATATTATGAAAAGTCCGATTGCTTAATTGATAAAACCCCAACCAAGTAAACAGGATGTAGAAATCCCATAAAATAATTAATTAATGATATTTAGAATTATTTGGAAAAACATATTTTGAAATAATATTTTACTTTTAATATAATATTCAATTTTTTCACGGTTTTCCCTAAGGGTTTTTTCCCAATTTCACAATAGTATTTTCATATTATATTTTTCTTTTGCATAAAATTGTAATTTCGAAATTACACCCGGGATACCCATCCTATTGCCTAAAAAACCGAAATAAGATTCGGTAAACACATAATGCGTATAAAAAAGGCAAGATCTGGCTAAGCTCATGAGTTCCACCTTTCAACTAGTATACCCCAAAAAGCAAAAACGAAGTATAATTTATCAGTGAAACCAAATCGAAATAACGTAAAAAACTCTAAGTCCACTTTGAACTTAGAAACTTTTCCATTTAACTTTCACTCAGTAAAATTATCCAACATTTTAATTTTAACTTAGAAAAAGTTCGTAAATTTTTAAAGACGAAAAACGCGATCTCATTTTAAAAAACTTAGAATTTGAATTCATATTAAAACAATTTTTTTTAAGTATTATTTAAAATGATGAATCTTAAAAAATCCGTCAACCCCAATACTAACTTTACAGTTTTGGTAACGTGAGTAGACAAAGCAGTTTAATTTTAAATTATTATTGTTTAAAACTTTTAATTAAAAGTTTATTTTATTTTGAATTTTTTATTTTTATTTTTTCAAATTTGAAATTTATTTAACTTCAAAATTTTTTTTGAGATAAAAATATTAAATATTTATTTTATTGTTAAAATTATTGTTATTGTTGAAAATTTCGAAGCTATTTTAGTTGTAAGTCAAATTTACTTCGATGACCAATATTGAGAGAATAAACAATAAACACAATAATAGGACTAATAAATAATAATTAATAATAATAATAATATTATAATAATAATAATTAATAATAATTAATAATGACAATATAATAATCATAATAATAATAATAATAATAATAATAATAATAATAAATATTATTAATAGTAATAATAATAATAATATTATTAGTAATAATTTAATAATAATATATAATAATATAATAGAAAAGAGAAATTGCTGTCTACAACGATTCAACAATATAATACGTCATCATTAACTTCCCCGGAATATTTAAATCTACGTTACTACTAGGTTTTAACGGAAAAGAACTTTTCTTAAACACATAAACTTACATACTATGTGTGAACCAGGTAACTGGGCGTAAAAAGATTTTGATTACGTTGTGTACCAGGAACACGCAAATTTATTTACATTTATAGTATAGCGCGCGACCAAAAAGTATATATTTTTAGCATAACCACATAAGACTAATAATATGATATATATATATAAAGATAATATATAATATATAATATATATATATATATATATATATAATATATATATATATATATTAAGTATATATATATATCTTTTATAAATATAATTATATATATATTATAATATATATATATATTATAATAATATATATATAATATTATTAATATATATTATATATAATATATATATATAGTATAATATAGATATATATATATATATATATATATATATATATATATATATATATATATATATATATATATATATATATATAAATGATATTAACGATACCTGATGTATAACCAAGATAAATATTGTGATCTTTTAATTTCAATGTATAATCAGTATAAATATTTGTAACAAAATGATTATATCGATTTACGTCTATATATATATATATATATATATATATATATAATATATTAATATATTAAATATATATATAAATTATATATTATATATATAATATATATTATACTAAATTATATAAATCATTGAATTTTTAGAATATGGGGGTTTAATTTATTTAATTTTCAGCTGACAACCCCTCTGGGTTTTTTCGTTTGTTTCTAGTTTTCGTATCTTTCGAATTTCACTCGAAAATCGTTGAGTTTCGTTACGTTAGTAGTTCAAAAATTCATTAGATTTCAGTTAGTCTTTATGTTCATTTTTATTGAATTGATTTTTCATTAATTAAAAATACAAATCTAACATTCTGAATTAAATCTTGATAAACATTTGCAATAATTAAATATTGATAAATTAAAAACTGAAAAAAAAACTAGTCCATTGAAATAATAGAGTAAAGCAAAATTTGTTATTTAGACCACAAGAAAAAATATATTCTATCTAATAAATAAACTTTAATAAATTAATCTAAGAAGAATTGGTCTTTAACAACCCGTGTGAAAGGGCAGTCAAGAAGCATTCACTACATGGAATGAAAGATCTGGAGTTATCTTTCATTTTTTACCTTAAAAGAGAGGTGTGACAGTTAATGAATTTCGCTTAACAAATTTGAACCAACCAGGGCTAAATACCCGACCTAAAAAGTCTTCTTGACTTATTCGTAACTCCAGCGGAATAAAACATTTACTCTAGAAAATAAATATATAGAAAATATATAAATATATCACAAAAACTGTGTACAATTAACAAGACTTCAAGAAGCTGAAACTTTTGATATCGGAAAAAAGACATACATAATAATAAAGTAAGTTTCCACGTCCAGATGACGTGCAAGATTTTATAGAAAACTCTTAATATTACAGTCCCATCATCACAGGGAACTTCAAACTTCAATTACAACTGTCACGCCCTCGACAGATCTGGCGTCCGAAAAAGGGACTCATCCAAAAAAAGGACTAGTACGTCCGAAGAAAGGACTAGTAGAAACATTGATTGAAAAAAAAAATCAAAAAATCTTTGAAAAAAATAATCCGTCAAATTTGATCACAAAAGCTGCCATAAAAATTTTTTGGGGGGAATAAGAACAAATAGTCCCCGAAAAGTCTGGAAAAACTCCGAATAGACTATTTTCTCTCAAGAGGATCTGAAAAGCTAAACCCTTTTATGTGCTACAGAAGATAGAAACAAGAAACCCAGAGGACAAAACAAATTTTTACCATTTTAAAACAGGCACAGGGAATCGCAGCAAAAAGATCAAGGAGGTTAGTGTGTTCTCTCATTTTATTGTATCCGTATCCTATACTTGTAGTAGACCTATACAGGTCGCAAGTAAAAATTTGCCAATATATATATATATATAATATATAATTTATATATATATAATATATATAATATATAATATATATATATTATATATTATTATATATATATATTATATTATATATAATATATATATATATATATTATATAAATATATATAATATAATATATATATATAATATATATATATATATATATATATATTATATATAATATTATATATATATATATATAATTATAGAGGAGCTTTATAAAAATACCTTATTGAGTAAGGAAAATATCTTGGCAGTAAATTCTTTCTTCCCATAAAATATCCCCTAAAGCAGAATTTTAAAATCAAAGACTTCTATGGCTCTCAATATTACCCTCTCAATAAAACTCAACTGCATAATTATTAGTCACATTCTCATTTTGTTGTAAAATAACACAACATATTATATAACAATAGAAATTTTATCTTATAAAAATTTTTTTCTTCTAATAGTAGAAAGCACAAATTTATAATATTAGACACTTCATTTACGAAGCGGTAGCTTAAAAAACGCTAATACGCGATTAGAACGTATCTTCATTACCACTTGTTATTGCTAAAAAAACCACGAAGCATTGTAAAAATTTTAAAACCTTTTATAAAACACTCTCTTCATATTAACTAAAAAGAAAAATCCGATTTATAAGAAATCACTTAAATGCTGAAATAAAAGAATTTATATATAATATATATAAAGTGGAAGAAAAGTAAAGTTTATAGAACCACTTTTATTTTTAGAAATTAACTATAAAATAATATATAGCAAGCACTTATAACATTATTCACTTAACTATAAAGAATTTCATTTATGAAAAGAGATTCTTTTGTTGACAAAAGTCAAGACAAAGTATTATCATAAGAAATATCCGGTATTCATTTCCTGTCTCAAGATATTTGGAGAATATTTTACTCGTAAAGCAATCTTTGTTCCAATAATCCAAATATAATATATAAAAATATATATAATATATATATATATATATAGATAATATTAAATATATATATAATAATATATATATATAATATATATATATGTAAAACACCTCATAATAATAATTTTGACACATAAGTGTTGTGAGATGTATTGAGTCATACAAGATATAAAAAGTTCATATTTTATTAAATAGGAAAAAAAGAAACTTACTTTGTTTTTCACCACTCCTAAAGCAATTTTATATATATATATATAAAAAAACGACAAAAAACGACAAAAAGAGTTAAAACCGACAAAAAACGCGTTTCGCTTCCATATGATTTCAAATATTCAATATTCCCATTGCTTTAGGTAAAGTAACATATTCTTTGAGACAACATCCCGGAACACCCTTAAAACTTAATTAAACATCCTTAAAACTTAATTAATTTAATTACACACCCTTAGAACTATAATTAATTTTTCCTTCTTTTCACCAAATTTCCAACCCTTCTTGCAGTAGTTAATAATGGTTAAGTGATGAATAATTAGGGTATAAAAAATATATAATAATAAAGAAAAATATATCGTATATATATAATATATATATATAAATATATAATAAATATATATATATATTATATAATATATATATATATATAATAATATATAATAAAGATATATAATATATAATATATAATATATATATTAAGTTATAATATTTTCCCCTGAATATATATATATTATATATTTGTTTATATATATATATATTATTATAGAGTTTATCCCTAATATATATATATATATAGTTCAAAATATGTAGACAAATATAATTAAAGAATATATATATATATATTATATAATTATATTATATAATAATAATATTAATAAATATATATATATATATACATATAAATTATAAATAAAGATATATTATATATAATATATATATATATAAATATATATAGATAATATATATTATACATATATATATATATATATATAAATATATATGATATATATATATTATATAATATATATATAATATATATTATATATATATATATAATATATATATAATATAAATATTATATAATATATATATATATATATATATATATATATATATATAAATAATATATAAATATACTAATTTAATATATATATAAAATAATTTATATATAATTCATGGGAAGAAAAGGGTAAAAGGTGAATTTAAGTAATAAACGATAAAGGAGGCACGAATTGGTAATAGCAGAAGGTCTACAGGGAATAAGCAAGTGTCCCAGGCGCACAGCTATGCCCTAAAAATTTGATTATAAAAGTGAATTAAGCATAAAAAGTGAACAAAGGAATGAAAAGCACTCAAACCAGAGACAAACATTGCTAAATTTTCATATATTATTGCCAAGAGAGTAAACAGTTAAGGAACAATGGCAGAAAAGAATGAAAATTATAAGGATAAGGAGGAGAACAACTCAAATTGGTTTAATGATAAATATAGTTTAAATAAAATAAAGAACCAAGTGCAAAGTGGAATAAAGACTATAGAGAAGTTAGAAATGCAAAAAGGGAAGAAGAGAAATTTATGACTAAAGAATTAATAGAAGAAGAAGAGAGTAATGGGGAAAGAAGAGAAGTAAAAGATAAGATTATAGGAGAAAACTATAACATAGAAATAGGGGGCAATACGATACAAATAAAAATAGGAGATCAAACCATGAGAACGTATTTCAAACGTCAGGAACCTCAATTAAACTCCACATATAGATAGAGGCCTAAAGTAAATAAATCAACCAAAAATGAAGGAACATTCAACACGAAACATTCAGACGGAGTAATATCCAAAGATTATCGAGATCATGACGCATATAGCTATAAAGCAAAATAGCAGAAGCCAGTCGTTTAGTAGATTAAAGGTGGATTTTAAGAAATAATTCTGAGAGAAAGCCATGCAATATTTGAGCAAATAACCCTCTAGAAGAGAGGTAGAAAGAAAGATTGAAAAATTGAAGATAGAAGAAGAAATAAATCGATCTGAAAGAAGTAGGCAATACAGATCTGCCCGTAGGCAAAACAGAAGGGGTAATTAGAGAAGTATACCAAGTAACTAATTGGTCAGCAGAGAGTGAAATCTCACCCAAATGGCAGTAAGCTGAGGAGAATGACAGATCACCCTCTGATGAAAATTTAAACGAGAATGAAGGAGTCTCTACTCAAACCTCGTACCATACTAACTGGGATGACCAGGATCCCTGTAAAATAGCTCCGAAAGAAACAATGGAAGAGTGCCGCAGTGCAATAAGCTCTGACGACGAAGAGAACGATAAAGGATATGAAGAATATATTCTTTCTAAAATAGAAAAGTATTGTACCATCGGCAAAAGGGAAACAAGCCCTAAGAGAGAGAGCAATACAGTACCGAAGATAATTGGACATATCCATCGGAATAGGCAAAAAGCCGCGCATGATGAAAGCGGATCAGACCGCGAGGTGAAAGAGACCTCGAGGTGAAGGAGAAAACAGATGAGAGAAAGCAGGAAAGAAACTTTCGCAAGAGAGAATTGCGAGAATATGCCGTACCAAATGCTGGTACCATATAATGTGTACCATCGGTAGTAGAGTAGTGTCATCATAGGTAAAACACATAACACTCTAATTAACCATATTTATATAGTGTATTTATTTTTTTTAATATTTAATTAATATTTAATTAAAATAATAAATAATTTATTTATATTGTATTAAATTTATATTAAATTAAATTTATTTAATTAATCCTAATTTTATTTAAAATATTTTTTTATTCTCTCGTATTTATAAATTTCGAGTTGCCAAAATTCTAAGGCACAAATTTATGCTTAGTTGCTAAGTACAGCTAATCACGGTTAACGTAAGATTTTAAAAGGAAAATACTACGACATATTTTAGACTAAATTTTACTTGATTGATTTAATTGTATATAAAAGGATTGCCCTAAAAAATTATTAGTAATAATTTATTTACAAAAAAGACTGACCTGCCGAAAATACGATAATAATTTATTTGCAAAGATTGCCTAAATAAGATATTAATCTTTATATTTAAATAGAAGGCATTTAACATATTATTAACGTACTAACGCGAAAGAATTAAAATCACTGTATTAATTTACGCAGATGCCGAAATATAATTATTATATAGCAAATATAAACACTATTATATTATATATCAGTATTAATTTAAATGCCATAAGCAATTTTCCTAAAGCAAATTTTAGTATTATTTACTAACATAAAGAAAAGTGCCACTTAAAATATTATCAATTTAAAAGTATGACTAATATGAATGGTATTAAAAAACCCGCCCAGTGCAATTTATACGATATAAGATATAATTGTTAGTCAATGTAAAGATACAGATTGCCGATATAAAAATGCCTCAAATTACTATTATTAATTTCTAATACAAAAATACTGCCCAATAGATATTAATTTACAATACAAATAATACTGCTAAAAAGTATTATTAACTTACCTACATAAAAATGCCAAATAGTATATATTACTTATATTAAAAAATACTGCGAAAGTATATAATTTACTGATAAAAAATTTACCAAACAATATATTAATTTATTACTAAAATACCCGAAAAATTAATATTAATTTGTATTTATATAATACATAGAGGCATAAACACAGTATTGTTTTATACATACATACATACATACATAATTTAGAATATATAATATATATATAAATATATTATAGATATATATATATAGAAATATATATATATATATATATATATATATATAATTATATATATTATATATATATATGTGAGGTGCTAATATATAGAAGAATCAGATTAGGATTAATTAGGTCCATTGCTCCCTCAATTTTGAGAGGTTGAGAATGAGCACAATTACTGCACTTAGGAAAATCAGGAGAAAGATTTAATCTATCCCGACCTTGCTTACTCATCCATTGGAGAAGTATGAGCTTAGCCCTTTACATGGTGAGGAACCACAGTCAAAAACCGCTGTAGTCCGACCTCCTGATCAAGATAATTATTCAGGTCATGATGGAGGAAAGCCATGAGGATAGTCCATTCAATTTGGAATGAAGAGGTATTTAATAAACATACATTTAGATCTAGCTAAAGTCAAGATTCAAGGCTAAAGGTGTTATTAAGAAGAAGACGGTGGATCAAACTTCAAAAGGAAATTGGACAGCATTTGAAGCTTTGAAAACCTACCCAGCACTCATATCACTAATAACCCATGATCGGGATTCCAAGCTTAGATATTCTGATATAGTGAAGTGATTAAAGGGACCATCCACTTCTTATCTGTGGAAAACCGTACAGATAAATAGAAATATTATAGAATTTTGTTCTGTGTGATAAATCAGAACAAATCTGGCACAGATCTGAGCAGACAGGCACAAACACACAGAAGCACAGAGCCAATTAATAGCTCAAATCAGAAGTAATAGATTCAAAGGCGATAGAAATAGCCATAGTTTATGGAAGAACACTTTGATTATGCTAGCCGATAAGAACTTATATTAAATATTTACATGGCACCAAGATACCGGCTACAGCATATTTAATTTTATGAAGATCGCTCTATTATGTTTATTCTTCACAAACTTAGGAAGAATATTTTGAAGAGCATAATATTAATTTACCACAGCATAAATAAGTTTCAGAAACCCAATCTTAATACATTCGATGGGGAGATTGAAACATAATTATATTTATTTTGGAAGCATTTTAAACTAACATATAAAATAGCTTTCCATTTTTTGTGATTTATGCCATAAAGGAAGGTATTTGGACCGCCTCGAACATCTATGCATGATGGTTCTTGATGGTGATTTGTATAATTATAAAGTTTCCAGAACTCCGGATTTACTTGTAAAGCCGTGAGGACGGTACCGATGTAAAAGGCATTAGGAGAACATGCTGTAGGTGCCACCTATATATATAATAGTAAATTTTAGGTGAAGGGATCACGAAGATTGATTCCAATTGCAAGTTAATACCTGATTAGGGTCGGGGAAGGACAAATGCTGTCCCATCTTAGCTCACTTACCTGTATAGCAGAGAGGTAAAAGATTTAACCTTTGAGAATGAGCATTACTTGCAACCCTTTGGTAAATATACAAAGGATGAAATAATTCCGTCCCGAGCGTTAGTCATTCAAATGGGAATGAATGCAGCTTATACTGGTCACAGTTTAAGAACTGTTGACCACCTTCCGATGATTCAACATCTGATTCTATATGGAAATAGGAATGGTCCATCCGAAATGATCACAATGTACTAGAAATGATGAGGTACAGAGAGAAGGTACCGAAAGCTGTAAGGATCATACTGCTTTACACATAATGATGTGTAGAACCTCTTGGAAAAGAAAGAGTAGACGTAGAAAGTACGAGATAAAGAAAACTCGGAAAACACGCTGATCCCATTGATGATAGTCTCGTAAGTGTAAAGAACTTCACGCACAACTACTAATACTATAGGAAGTAAACGTAATCGACACTCTGACGTTACAGTGTCCACCATCCATTAAAAGTCCAAGTTTCCATCGCGCATTTAGCAAGAAGATACAGAGGTAATGCAGAAGAGACAAACTGGGACATTGCCCAGGAGCTGCATTTTCAAGCATAAACCGAAGATCTTCTAAGGGGAACAGAGATTAAATCCAATGCTCGCCTTCCAGCTTTCTAATGTCTAATAAACCACGAAGTTCTCAGATCATCTGATGATTATATTGAGATCCAAGAAGGAAGCTAAATATTGGAAAAGAGAAACAAGGTTAAAGACTGTATACAAAAACATCCATTGTCACTCTGATCGAAGCTAGTAACTGCAACTCTAAAACTCTTCTAATAATACAACATGAAGCTGAATTAAATTCAATCAAAAGTTTCATCCTGTCATACCAACGCCATCTTTGTGGACAAAACGAAAAGAACAAATTCCCCAAAGATTTATGTAGAAGGCCTTCACATGCGAGTCAAATTGACAGGGTAAAAATCCGAGAGTGTAACTCTAGTTTTGGTCTTTCAAGGCGACACAAGATAAGGTGCAAGGTATTTATTTGTGATCAGAAGAATACAAATAAATGCAGGTTGCAATATAAAGATAAAATATTGAACACATGATGCACATATAAAAAGGCATAAAGAGACACATTAAGAAAATGCCATTTAAATTCATATAGAATATCACCAAAATCCTGCAGAACTACAACAATAAAGAACGATATCAGCAGATCACACATTAAGATACTTTTAATAAATAAAGAAGCCTTCAAAGCAGAAAGAAATTAAATAGAGAAATCAGTCCATGAAAAAGGTTATTGAAAATAATTTCTTTATGTAGTCTGTTATTTATCCTCCTGGCTTAACGAGGGAAAGGACAGGCAAAATAGAGAGATTATCACTAAATAACACTCACATTGGACACAGTAGAAGTATAAATAATGAAGCTTAAAAGAAAATAACAGAATAAAATGATAAGTTATAAAAGTAAGCTCACCCAAAGAGATAGAATGAGCATATCAGTCAACTGAGAGATTACAGTTTTATCCATCGGATCAAATACACATTGATCGGGAAGAAAGGAATGACAGATTCAATACTTAAGGAACCACAGAAGAAACCTTAACTATCTCTCTAATAATTGTTGAAATGTAGAAGGAACATTTTGATAGGAAGTTCAACAAGAAATACAGATATGAGTAAACTCAGTAAAAATCTTAAAGAAAGATGATGGCCCAAGAAGCCAGAAAGCACAACAAGATTAAATAGATCATCCGAACTCTCCAAATCTTGAAATTTAACATTATTGAAGATACGAGCAAAGTGCACCGTTCAACTATCCAGACGCATTGCTTCAAATGGAAGAAGGAACCAAATAATAACAAAAGAAGTTTATAGCAATAAATCTTAATTTCGCAAACATCTTCTACTGATATACTTCGGAATACATATGTATAGGAACTGACTTTACAAACTGTTCAGCTTGATAAAATTTAGGAATTAAAAAGAAAATAGATGGAACAGGAAAAAGTATGAGACCGTAAGAGAAACCTGTGTATCCATAGTAATGTAAAGTCAAAACATCTTTAGGAAAGAAAAGATAGAACCATTGATTCGATACTTTAAAGTCATAAGAGACAGCAGTAAAAATTAATTTAACAAAATATAAGAAAGAAACAAAATCTTTTAGAAGAAAATAAATTTTAGAAGAAGGAAGTGGATCGGTAATAAGAGCAAAACAGTCTGATAAACGAAAGAGCAACGGTCGTTCTAAATCAAAAGGTGATTCACAAGATAAGAAGCACCTTTAGAATTTAAACAATAAGTTTCATTACAACTTCAAAGTGTGGGATGTCTAAGAAATTTAAAATTAGATAGTACCTAAGTTTGAAGTCGGATATAATTTAAAAGGCATCATGTATAGTCTAATTAGTTTAGAAACAAGAGTAAATATAAGTAATATTTTAGTCATCAAACTAAAGCAGATACTCGTTCTGTAATTTAACAAAGAAGAGTGTCTTCTCTAGTCGGATGATTAGAAATGCGCTTCAGATAAGGAAACCATTTAAAAATGTACAATTAAGTAACCACTAGAGATTCATTTAAAATATTTGTAGTAAATGTACTTTACATTAACATTTTTCTAATATTTTTTTTTCTTTTCACATTTTTGTCAAAGCACAATGACCCAATGTATAGAAGATAACAATTTTAATGATAATTTAAATATAAGTGGTAATATTACAATATTCAGCATAACATGCGAAAACGCATAATAGGTGAACAAGTAGGAAGCCCTTAGTGATTCAGTACACGGCTACCCACTCTGAATAATAAGTTTATGTTAGTTATAATTTTGCAATTTTACTCTAAACTGATATAGTTACACATTTGAATTTTAATATTTGATCGATACATAATAAATATCTAGTGTAAGTCATAATAATCACATAATTCTCATTATATGATGTAATTACTTGTAACTTTAAAATGTATGAATGAAAAGAGTTAAAATTCTAACACATTTAGAAATTTCTGGTTACAAAAGGGTCAGGTAACGATATTTTAGTTTGACATACATACCACGATTTGTTATTTCATTAATATAACAACACTTAAATATTTCACGTTTAAAGTAAAAATCTCTTACATGTAGATTTCATAATAATAATACTGGTATACACAAGATGATTCATATGTGGGAATTGCACACATAAATGAATGAAATACTTACATATGGAGCATTATGTGTATATGCAAACGACATGGAAACATTTATTTATTAATTGACTTCACAAGCAACAGACACAATACATAATAGGTAACTTACATACACCGAAGATTTATGTTAGTCTTGTTACACTTAGTTTAAACTAGAGTCCAGTCATGATTGAATAACATAACATTTCGTCCGCTCATGTATTAGTAACATAACATTTTGTCACATAACAGTTCATGTTCCTAAATATTCAATCATGTTTTAATACATAAACACACCTAGTATTTTGTTTAAATTTTATGTTTAAATTTTACATTTTTGCAAAAATAGGTAAACAAAGAGGTGTAAGGATGATTGTAGAATAATGGTGTGAATGCAAAAATTTGTTGTTCATTTACAAATTTCAATACTTTTAATCTTTTGTTTACAGATTTCATAGATTCTCCCATTCGAGAATATTTCTTACGAGTTCACACACGCACACAAATATTGTTATATTTTTCTTATATATAGCTAAAATCTAATTTTTGGTAATATGGTAATATAATCTTGGTAATTATAAAACTTATTTAAAATTTTACAGGAATTTATATTTTTTATTTATTTACTAATCCTAATTCAAAACTTTTTTACAGAGAAATGAATTTACATTTTTTATTTATTTACTAATCCTAATACGGAAATTTTTTACAGAATTTCTCTGAAGTAAGTATACTATCAGGGAACAATAATGTATTTTTTACAGATATTCATTTTAGCAGGGAGCACTGAGCTACGCATTTTTTTTCAGGATAATGTGGTTCGTCAGTAACAGACAAATAATGTCATTGCTTGTTGCTGAGGAATTTCCCTATCATGTCAATAAAACCACCACCTACCATCAGGTCAATGAGTAAAATATAATTAAATTTATCCTTGGTATTTGGTACAGTTTATTTGAGACTATATTAAGTCCTAGGGATGGACTTCATTATATATAGTCACAGCATTGTCTCAGCAGGAAATAAGTAACAACTTTCAGTTAATATTAAATTTCAAGGACGAAGACATTTATTTCAAACTTTATACAGTAATGGTATATGAAATTTCAATATCTTATAACTTTTATAATTTAGTTATATCGTCCCTGTTCGATTCAATAACTTATTACCAAGTGCTTTCGAGTAATTCCACATGTTTGCAGACTATTAAATCAACATGGGAAATTACTCGAGGACACTTGTTTATAGTTTACTTCAGCATGATAGCGTATAAATTTTAATATCCCACAAATTTACTAATTATTTTTATAAATATAAATAATGTCCCTGTTCAAATAGAAAAGTTAGCAAATTTTTACAACTTTTTCTTACAATTTTTACAAATTTTTATTACAATTTTAACATTTTTTTAACAATTTAAAATATTGTCCCTGTTCATCAGATTATACTAATTCCTATTACAAATAATTTTAATGAAAATACAGATTTCTAGAAAACAAAATATGGGAAGATTTTCCTAAGAATTTAATTTATTTTAGAAAATTTTTATTTCAATTTTCTCTCATATCATTTTTTATTTTTGTTCAATTGACATCACATCATATCACAATAGTCTAAAACAGTACAGTCAATTAACAGTTCACAGAACAATCAACAGCATGCAAACATTATTTTAGACATCAAATTCAGTCACTAGAAACTTACTTTTGCAACATGTAACATGCACAATAGCATTTAAACATTACTTGAAACAACATTTAAACATTGTTTACAACAATCAACAAAGACATTACCAGTCAATATAACATATGTTAGTAATTCCCATACAGTTCATTTTATACAATTTATATTACATTTTACATATTAACATGTAAATCTTTCCAATCTTTTAAAGACCCAATACTGCTGCCGATATTTTTCTTTTTCTTTAAGGTATTATAGAGAACATGGCGATTGGGATACTTCAAAAGATACAAGGGAGAGAAAAGGCTTGACGAGACGGAGAAGGATTCGACTCATACACGAAGATCACATTATGGAACTCAAGCCGGAACATTATATTAATAAGTTATTGCATAACTTATTATTTGATTTATTAGTTAGAACTTTTGAAATATTTTAGTTTACTTAATATTTTTGATTTTTTTAATTTTAATCTAAGTCAAATTTTTAAGTTTTAAAAATTTTTTAAGGGGGGAGAAACTGAAAAGTCCGATTGCTTAATTGATAAAAACCCCAACCAAGTAAACAGGATGTAGAAATCCCATATTAAATTAATTAATGATATTTAGAACTATTTGGAAAAACATATTTCGAAATAACATTTTTTCTCACGATATTAATAATTTTCTCACGGTTTTCCCAATTTCACAATAGTATTTTCATATTATATTTTTCTTTTGCATAAAAGTTGTAATTTCGAAATACATCGCCGGATACCCATCCTATTGCTAAAAACGAAAATAAGATTTCGGTAAACAACTAATGGGTATAAAAGACAAGGATCTTGGGCTAGAGCTCATTATTCCAACCTTATCAACTAGTATACAAAAGCAAAAACGATAGTATAATTTTATCAGTGAAACCAAATCGAAATAACGTAAAAAACTCTAAGTCCACTTTGAACTAGAAACTTCCATTTAATTTCACTCAGTAAAATATCCAACATTTTTAATTTTAACTTAAAAATACAGTAAACTTTTAAAGACGAAAAACGCGATCTCATTTTAACAAACTTAGAATTTGAATTCATTTAAAACAATTTTTTTTAATTATTATTTTAAACAAAATAATCTTAAAAATCCGTCAACCCCAATACTAACTTTACAGTTTTGGTAACGTGAGTAGACAAAGCAGTTTAATTTTAAATTATTATTTTGAAAAACATTTTCAATTTAAAATTATTTATTTTTGAAAAATATTTCGAATTCAATTTGGAAATTTATTTTAACTCAAAAAAACTTTTTGAATAAAAATATAATATTTATTAAGTTGGTTAAAATTTTTTTTTGTTGTAAATTTCGAAGCCATTTTAGTTGTAAAACAAAATAACTTCGCGAAATAACAAAATAAGATAATGAATACAATAAAAATAATAATAATAATACATAATATAATAATAATAATAAGTAATAAATAATAATAATAATAATAATGAATATTAATAATAATAATAATTAATAATAATAATAATAATTCAATAAGTATAATAATAATAATAATAAATAATAATAATAATAATATAAAATAATAAATATAAATATAATAATAATAAAATATTAGTTAATAATAAGAATAATATTATCCAAATAATAATAAATAGAAAAAAATTGCCTGTCTACAACATTCTAGACCGATCATAATACGTCATACTAGCATCAGCCGATTAACACCTACGTTCCATTTTATTAAGCAATTGAAGCAGGGTGGGAGTACATCTAATTTAAAACACATTAAACTTACATTGAACTTATGTCGTGAACCAGGTAACTGGCGCGTTAAAACATGTTATTTACGTGTTGTACCAGGAACACGCAAAATTATGATACATTTACTGTATAGCGGACGCGACCAAAAGTATAAGTTTTTTTAGGCATACCACATTAAACAAGAGATAAATGATAGAAGATAGATATATAGAGATAATAGATATATATATATATATATGAGATAATATAGAGAGATATAGTATATATATATATATAGATAGATATAGTATATAAATATATTTAGATTATATAGAGAGATAGCTTTTGTATAAAAGAGGATAGAATAAGACATGAGAACGGACAAGAGATGGCTCGGCTTCCTTACCTTATTAGGCGCTCCTCCACTAGGTCGCCTGATATTATCGGATCTGCCACTGGCACATATTTGGTTGCTCTCCTAGGTAATTATGGATTCGTCTGCCACGGAAGTACTGGATGCCAGCACCTGGGGGCATCTGGGCACGGGCAAAAACTTCACCAACAAAGCCCAACTTCTGACACACTTACGCGAGAAACGTTGTGTCCATGCGGTCACGTCGAACACGTTATCATGCAAGATCTCGGTTTTCCTCTTTCAACTGTGACGATGATCTATCTTCACTCCAGCCGCATAGGAGGTGTCGATGCCGAAAGACCGACGGAGGTAACATCATCACATACCCGCCCGCCCCTGCGACGCACAGGTCGCGTCATCTCGATCGCACTCATTAGCAGACGAGACATATCTCACAATCCAAATGGCTAAGATGATCCAACGTTCCCATTCCCCACTACCTCCGAATCGACTACCCCCAGACTCTTTCGGCGAGCGTGCGCTCCATACCAACTATTGTCCACCAGCTATGAAGCCGATTGAGACATATGCGCAACATTACGACCCTCGTCTCAAACTATAGACTTACATGACCTCAGGGGCAGGGTCCAATTCTGACTGAGATGTTCTACGCGACCCTCTAGGAACCCTGGCTTATCCTTTTTCTGTAATCCTGTGCGTCCTCCACTCCACCTGCAGCGGTTCGTGCCCACAAGCAAACCAATCCCAGAATACGCAACATGCTATTACCAGTTCAATGCATGCCCCCTTGTGATAAGGATCGACACACTTAGTTCTAAACCTGTCCTCAACCACATTATCGACATTGATATTCCTCAACTCCCTTAAATAGAGTCGACAAATCTATCAAAACGCCACAACACCGAGCTGGCGTCGTCGCCCTGGCGCTTACGCCAACGTCGTAGCCGTCGCCGCCGTTCTCCCCCTTCTTCGCCAATTCCGTTCCCTGAGTCGTCGTCATCCGAACTACTACTACTACCGTAGTCGTCGACGCCACCGCAACTTCCGAACGCCAATTCGAAAGAGCTCATAATATCCGCCTCGTTATCGGCGCCATCGTGCGAGAAAGACGAACTGAAGGATTCGATCCGGTCGGAAGTGCGTGCAAACTTCCGCAACGACGTATCGAACTTGATGATCTTCGGCAAAAGTTTTTTGAACGTTTTTTGGGCCTCTTTACTGTTCGCTATATAAAAAACGAGCTTGCGAATACCTTTGTTCGTTCGTTTTTGTTTCTTAAAATCGGATTTCGTCCAGGATTTCAGAATTAACGCCTCGCTCAAAGGACCGACGCAAGTTTTGAAATGCGCTATTAAATCTTCACCGGAGGTAAAGAGTTTACCCGTTTTCTTTTCGGACGCGTAGGCTTCGAACCCGCGCTCGCTAGGTTTTACGTTTATTAACGGCAGCGCCATCGCTTCGGCGGCTTTCAGAAAAATTTCGATTTCGGCGTTTAAGAGGGTCTTCGCGCACCCGTCGCCGTTATTTAGGAACTGCATTATGGCGGGAGAGACGATCTCATTTTCGCTTCCTTCGTTTCTACTCAATTTTTCGCAAACGTACATTAAAACGACTTTGAATAAAAACTCGATAACGGTTTGATTCATCGTGTTGTCTTTTTTCGTCTCGGATACGTGGTCTCTAAACACGTCCGCTTCTAAAACGTCTCTCTCGCGCGGAGTGTCCCCTAAGCAAAAATTGATCAAGTCTAGAAACGTTTGAACGTAGTTAATTAGCAAAACCGTGACAACTATCATCTCCAAATGAAAGGAATTCGCGTGCAGAACGAGGGTCTTGGCTAATTCGGCTTTCAGCTTCTCGATTTCGATTTTTATTCCGATTAAATTTTTTCTTTTCTTCCTGTAGCGGTTTCCTATTCTCCCTTCGTCACCCCCCAATTTTAGAATTCGACCGTCGTTCGAAAACGGTAAAACGTTTCTTCCGCTCAACAGGGTAAAAAGCTTTACTTCCAATCGACCTATTAGCGTTACGATTTCGTCGGCGATTCGAGGGGGGATGATCACCTCCACGCCGTCATTTTCTTCGTCGAATTCGAGTCGTAAGGCCAGGACTCGGGAATCTCGTTCCTTCACTCCGGCCTCCTTATTAATATCGCTTAAGATTTTTTCCAAATCTATTTCCGAGGAGGAGGAAGAGGAGGAAGACGAGGAGGAGGACTTGGGTAGCCTTATATGAATCGTATCGCCAATGGGGGAAACGTTTAAAAACATATCTTTGTTAAAGGTACTTAATCTTTTTTCGCTATCGAAATACTTGTCCACGAAGGAAGATTGAGCGAGGTAAACTTTGCTGCTGCTCGGAATCTCCGTATCATCTCCCTCGGAAGCGGACGTTATATCATCACCATCGTCCTCTTTTTCTTTTTCTTTTTTACCTACGCTCAAAACCGAGGGTGAGACGGGGCGTTGGGAACCATCGACGTTGAGATTTTCGCCCGCCTCTACTTCGGTGTCGTGGCTAGGCTCTTCATCCTTACGATCGTTATTATCGACACCATCACCATTGTTGTCACCATCATTTTTGTCATCGGTTAAGAATTCTCTCGAGGCCGTTGGTGAAGCGAAGCCTTGAGAACCATCGCCGCTCCCATTTTCGTTAATCCCTTTTTCTTTATCGTTGCTATGCTCTTCGTCTTTATTATTATTATCGAGAATACCGCGGTCATCATCATTTTTGTCACCTCCGGAGCCCGCGCCCTTACTATTTGTATTAACGAGGAAAACACTCGGGTCGTCAGAATTCGTTCCAAAAACGCGTTGATCGTCATTTTTCGTCGTTGCGGGTTTGCTCTCTATGTCAATAATGTTTATCACCGGTTCTTCTATTGTTGTTCCATCACCCTTGAAATTCCACGCCTTCTTCGCTCGATCCTTCGCAAAACCCACAGCGTTCTTCCCCTTGTCTTTCCACGTTTTCTTCTTCTTCTCAGCATAAGGATTCTTTAATTCCTCATCTTCGAGCTTATTTTTCAATTTAGCGAAGCGTGACTCGCGTTGATGATAAGGTCGTGAAGGGCCCATGTCTCGAATTTGAAAGAAGGGGTATTTCTTTCGTATTTCTCGAAACTATTAAGTTGAAAGTACCGCGATCGATGATACTATTATTGTTCGTCTAAAGAAAAAAATTTGCGATAAATTTGCGTAAATGTTTTATCGCGTATAAAAATAAATTTTGTGAAAAATGAAAAATTTATATAAATATTTATTGTCCGTTGTTTTTTTAAAAAAAATATAATTAAAAAAATGAAGAAATATTAAAAGAAAGGCGTCCGTATAATTTTTTTAAACCGACGGACGACACCACAATGGAAAGTAAAAAAGAAAAAACTTTATACTACCAATTGCTGAATGGGAACATTCACCATCCGTTTAAAGCGTACGCGGGGTCAGCCGGCTACGATCTGGCCGCCCCGAGGAACATCATGGTACCCTAAGGGACCTTAAAATCCGTGCCCTTGGATATTATTTTCGACATTCCTAAAAACTGTTACGGGCGCATCGCCCTTCGATCCGGCTTAGCGAAGGAAGGAATAGACGTGCGCGGTGGCCTCGTCGACGGCGACTACCGTGGAAATGTTCACGTCGTACTACGCAACGAGAGTCTCGATAAAGATTTCAAAATAAGAAAAGGCGATCATCTGGTCCAATTTATCCTAGAAAAATTTTAAAATGCTAATATCGAAAGACTTGAAAAAATTGAACCTTACTACCACGAGTCAACGGCGAAGAAGACAACGACATCAGCTCCCCGATCGGAGAAGAGAGAAAGGGGCTCGAAAGGATTCAAGTCTTCAAAGTTGAACGAAGCACTCGTCTAAATAGTTAATGTGTCGTTATTTTCAATAAAGAATTATATTTTATCCTTTATTTTAACAACATCCCGGGCTTTAGAAAGGCGTCGTACTGTTTATCTGTGAAGCTCTTTTTATAGCCAAACGGCGTCCCGAAGGCGTCTCGCAAATACGTTCCGGGGTGTAAAATTAATCGCTCAACTTCCTTTCGCCCTCTGCTCGTTTTCAAAATTTCGCTATCGCCGTTAAAATAAACGAGCTTTCCTATTTGTCGCGGAGAAATGTCGTAAACGCCTCTGAGCAAATGTCGGCGATCGTTGGCTCGATCAGAGCTCTGGACTATGAAATAACTGCAGGTCGCGTAGACCACTATCACGAGTAGCCACAAGGAAACGAACGTTAGCCAACGAGGGTACTCGATCATTTTTATAATTAATTATTATTAAATTATTATTATTATAATTATTATTATTATTATTTTCATTATATTATTACTATTATTATTCCTTACTATTTATTATTGCTTATTATATTATATATATCTCCTTATATTATTATATTTTTATTATATTTTATTATCTTATTATATTATATATATATATATATATTAGTATATTATTTATATATATAATATAATTATTTTTATTATTATTATATTATATAATATATTATTATATTATATAATTATTATATTTATTATTATTGTTTAAATTTTTATTATATATATTATATTTAAATATCATATTATATATATCAATTACTATGATAAACATATGTTTTTTTATTTAATTAAAATCTGAATTTTTAAAATAAAATATTAATTCCGAAAAGAACACACATAAAATTTGTGCCAAAATATCAAATCAAACTATAAAAGAGATTTTTATCCAGTCCATCAGCAGTTCTGAATACCACGAAAAAGAGCAAATTGAAGTAAAAAATCCTCAATTAAGGTAGCATGATGTCGCAACAAGGTTTTTCGAAGAAGGCGATCGTCGTCTTTTCAATAGACGCGGTGTTTCTACTTTTTGCGATCGCTCCAGTTTTCATTTTCGAATTCGCTATCGAACCCCGTCAACAAGGATTCTTCTGCGATGATAGTTCGATCAGATACCCCTACGAAGATCCGATAGTCCCTACCTCGTATTTGCTCGTCTTTTTTATAAGCGTGCCGATTATCATGATTTCAATTCTGGAGTACGCGAGAATGGTAAAGGATGAAACTTTTACGACGTCGAGGTGGTTACGTTCTCTGTACGAGATTTTAAAAGTGTTCGCCTTCGGATTCGGGCTATCCGTTTTAACTGTAGAAGTCTTCAAATTTACACTAGGCGCATTACGACCCCATTTTTTGAACCTTTGTGACCCAAAGAACGAGTGCTCGCAGAAGAATCGTTATATTATTGGGGGCGATGTTTGCACCAATAGCGTCGACGGAAACATCAACGAATTAGTGAAAAAAGCGAGACTCTCGTTTGTATCAGCGCACGCCTCGGTGTCGGCGTTCAGTTCATCCTTCGCGATTTTTTACCTACAATACAATACCAAGATCGAAAAGGAGTACGTTCTAATCAAACCCTTTATCCAATACGTTTGGTTTATTTTAGCGGTGGCTGTTTCGATATCTCGCGTCGCCGATCACCATCATCACTGGTCCGACGTAATAGCCGGTTTCATAAACGGGGTCCTATTTTCTGCCTTTTCCAGTTTCGCGATACTAAAATTTCACAGCCGCACCTATCGCCAGGAAACGAGAAGACCAAAACAAGAAGAAGAAAAAGAAGAAGAAGAAAGAGAAGCTAATTGGCGCGCGAGCGAAAAATCGAGAAAAATCAGCTTCGAAGCTACGAGCATGCTAAAGAATAACAACGAATTTTGCCCTAAAGACGAGGCGGAATTTTTTAGATATTCGCCGTGCCCACCACCACCAGAGTGTACTTTTATTAATGAGACTCTTCCCTCTTCAATACCAATTTGAGTTATCGTGTAGCCAGAATCCTTGATCGGTTCGATATTCGTCTTGATTAAGAGATCTGGGACTCTTACAAACCTACCTACCCTATATAACCTAGCAAAATATGTATTTAATGGCCCTCTTGGAAAATGTTATTAAAGAAAGTGTTAATAAAAACTATTGAACAAACAAATTGACGTTCGAATCATATATTTAATAAAAATTTAATTGAATTTGTAACTATAGATTTTAAAAAATAAAAAAATAATAAACCAACTAATTTTTTCTTTATTAAACGGAAACCCTCTGACCTTTTTTTTAATTTCTCGACCTAGTTCAAACAAGACACGACCAGAAAAAATAATTCAACGGAAATGACGAAACTATTGTTTTTAATATTATCGACGACTATTTTGATCGTTCTATCGACTTCGGCAAGCCCAGTTGCCCCCAAAAACGAAACTGAAAGAAAAGAAGTTTGTGTTAGGTCTTACCCGTCATTCGACTTTGAAAGTCGTTTTATAAATTTGACTAGAGAAAATTTTCAACTCACGAGAACTATATCCGAGGAGTGTAAAGGTAAGACATCGAGACTGAATTTCTATTTCAAAAAATACAACGATCTAAAAAATAAGTCGAAGGGATTTTTAAAAAAAGTGAGATTTTATCATTTTAAGATAGGCAAAAATGAAATATATTATGTGAAGTTCATTAACCAATCGTTGTATTTTGGAATAGAAGGATTGCCATATCAAATGTATTTCGGAATGGTGTACAAGAAATGTTGGGACGCTGGACATAAGATTGGCGACTCTCGGACTGTGTGTAGGGTCACCAAAGTCTTAGAACCGACCAATTTCCGTTTTGCCGAAATGTATGATCGATTCGGTTTGGATATAAAATACTATTACAGGGTTACTAATAATGCCATAGCAAAATACGAATTCAATGGTATTAGAGTTAAGGGAAGATGCGTGGACATCTGCGTAATCGCACGCGAGAAAGATGCAGAATCACAGCTTTCCTGTTTTCTCTATAACAACCCCCTCCAGAAAAATGTTATTAGAGACCGTGTTAATAAAGAAGATCGAATAAACAAATTGACGATCTAGTCTTTTGTAATAAATATTGAATTTGTATCTATATACACGCATATGTATAAAAAGGCGTTGGATGATAAAAATAAATTTGTACAAAAGCGCTTTCCTTTTCTATTTTCCTCAAGGGTAATAATCTATTTATCATCCCGCCATAATCGGTTTAGCGATACCTTAAGCTTAATAATTCAAAATTACCTTTTATAGTGTTCTTTTTAACAACAACTGTGGTAAAATGTTATTAAAAGTGTTTGTAAAAAAATAAGCAATAAACTTTTCGTTCGGATATTATTTATAATTAAATGGACTTTTTTTTTACTTTTAAGATAAATGTTATTATATATCGAAACGCGTGAGAGAATAAAAAAAAATATATAAAAAGCGCGTCCAGCTTTTATTTTTCCACAAACCTAACACAAACCCGACTGTCGATCGGACGCAAGGTGTATTATCCTCGTACTAAAAAATGAAGAGATCGACGGGGATTTCTTTATTAATAGTATTTATATTATTATTATTCATTGAATCGTCACTCTCTCTGACGAACACCACTTCAAATTATAAAAATATGAGAGATGAACTTTGCATTCGATCCTTTGTAGAGTTCGAATTTTTTCTTCCTATAATTAACTTGACGGGAGGGGAAATTAGGGCTCATAAACCGCCATTCGATCTTTGCGAAAACGACTTTTCAAACGTTACGATAAAGGTCATGATGATGAAAGAATCGGAAAATTTTGTTCAAAAAGGAGAATTTAATATCGGCGAAATTTCACCGTTTCATCACTACGTGATCGGTTACGAAATAGATCCCATATCAGCATCGCGAACGGCGAAACCGATTTTGAACATGGTTGGGAACAAATGCAAACCTGAAAAAAAAGACGATTGCGAAATTTTAAAAGAACATAGAACTTCATTGGAACATAACTCGTCTGTAGGACTGAAAAATATCGGAACTTGCGTAAAAATGTGCATCAAAGTCGACACGGAAGAATCGAAAGATTTCGCCAATTGCTTCCTCTTCGGAGAGTCCCTTTTCACGTTTTTGAAAAATTTCAGAGGATATAAGAAATTCAACAGTTCGGAAAATACCCCGTCTTTAAAAAATGTTCTCCATGAATTAAACTCTTTTCTCAATAAAGATCTCGTAAAATTTTTACTGGTTAATACGGCATATAACATAGTCGTTAGTGCAATCGTATACGGACTTTTTTCCTACGCCTTGTTTCGAATATTTTCGAGATTTCTAGAAAGGAGAATGAAATCATTAAAAGAAACTAGTCAAATAAGCGGCGGCGCTGAAAATCAGACGAAAGTGAAAGAAACGTATAGCGTCCCCTTTTCTCTACCTCCTTACTACGCTAATCAAGCCGTCGGATCCTCGGTCTCAGGCCCGATTTACGCCGCCATTGACAAAGGAAGGAAAAATGAACCCTTTTTCGGAATAGTAGAAGAAAGAAGAGAGAGAGAAGGATTCGCGAATTCAGTGATGACGATGACCGCATTTACCGATCGCGATAACGAAAATCAATATTTAGATATGAAAAGTAGCTCTTTGAAGGAAGCGATGTTGTCGAATATTCAGATCCCAGCGGCGATGACGATGACGACGACGTCCGGTCCACCTCTCCCACCTCCGAATCCTCTTCCTCCTCCTCCTTCCCATCTTCCCGACGTTTCCGATAATGTTTTACCTACGCGCGTTTTCCCATTGGAAGACGATAGCGATTATTCAGAGATACATTTGCCCGTAGGAAGAGACGGCGACTACGAATCAGACGACAAACTATCCACGGCATCCACTTCATTCGAATTCGAAAATCATATCGACAATACCTCGAATACGTTACATTCGGCGTACCAAGCGTCGACGACCTCCGTTGACAGATCTATCGGCCTCGTTCCCTCCGCAACTGCGAGATCGGTCGAGGGAAAACGGAAAAAAGGGAGATTAACAGAAAACTCGCAACATCAGCGACGAGAAAATAACAACAAAGTCAACCGCCGCAATCATTTAACAAAAAATCGACCGAAGCAGCAGCAGCAGCAGCAGCAGCAAATTCGAAGGCGGACGCCAACACCCCCGAGACAGCCTCATAATACATGCGTCTAAATCTTTTTGAAGGCAATGACACGAACGAACTTAAATGCACGTAAACATACATATATATAATAATTTCTTTAATTTCGATCGATGTTACGGTTATGTTCTAATCGCCATTCGCGTTTACCTAAACGCATAAAATTTTTAAAAATGTATTCATATATTTTATTCAATATTGCGTTTTAATTATTGTTATTTTATAAACTGTTTTATGTAGTTATTTTCTTATATACTGTATAAATAAAAAATTAAAATATGTAAATTTTTTTAATACAAACACCTATATATATATACTCACGTATTAGATCAAACTTCATTCTCGACCACCTTCCTCGAGTACAAAAAGGCTGTTCGTTAAAAGGCTAGCCTAAGGATAGAAAAAAAACCTACCGATTAAAGATGAAGTATTCGGAATTATTTTTAACCGTGCTTATAAATTTTGCCGTGCTCCTTCATCGAGCGACGCCAGACGACTCGGAACGTCATTGCAGAAATGTAGGAGGAAGGCGACACGACGAATTTTTCAACTTGCAAGATAAAACGAGAGGTTCGTTTTCCATCGAAGAGCAAAGCGTGGATCGGGAATGCGAGAAGCCGATCGAAAACTTTTTTGAAATACATCGCTTAACGACGCCGAGCAATTTGGAATCTTGCCCAAAAAACGGAGAATTTTTCCGCGTTAATGATATTACGCACAAATTCATCCGAGTCCAGTTTCAAGAAAATATAAAGCTGAAATACGCAGTGAACGACGACTACCGTCGCAAATTTAGGTTCAACGTGATTTCCAAGGATGGTGAAATTTATTCTTTCGCGCAACCGATCGACGAGAATTCAACGTTTTGCGGCGTTTATTTTTCCCTCGAATGCGCCAGAATATGCGAGATCGTTAACGAGGAGGACGACGACGCTTTCTCGGATTGTTCTTGGTTTACCCCTTTAGAGTATATGGAAGGCGTTGATATGGCGGAAGACAAAATCAAATACCTTTGGAAGAAAAACGCGATGTTTAAAACGACGATTAAATTTTCCGCACAAGCGACAATTTTAGTTATAGTCGTGGTTTTTATTACAAAATGCTTTAAACTATTAATAGCCAATCTACGCTATATATTCAAACCAGAACTATCATCGGAATACGCTAATGCCCCGCTACCGCAAGCCAGACCCGTTGTCGCCGTCACCCCCACTGCTAGATCTACCGAAGAAGAGCCCCAAGGTCGAGGAAACGACAGCAACTACGATAATAACGATAATTACGAGGCCAATATTACTGGAATTCAATCGAATGGGCGAATTCGAAACCGGACCGTAACAATAATTTTAGAAAACATTTAAAAAATAATAGTTCTTCATATTTTCAAAAAAAAAATTATTTTTCGATTCTGTATTTCCTTTGTTAACTATAAGCTATTTATTTACACTGCATGAATAAAACATTTTAAAAAAATAATCTTTATTTTTTAATAAATACCTATATAACAATTTTACTCGACACACCAATTTCAAATACAAAGAAAAACTCTATCGCGATACACTGACGGAAAACCGGAGGACGTTTCGCTTTCAGCATGAAGATCCACAGTTTATTTTTGTTCCTACTACCACTCGTCGTTAACCTCACTCGAGCAACGCTCTCGAAACAACGCTGCAAAGATATAGAGGAGAGAGGATACCAATTTTTCGACTCGTCGACTGGCTCGTTTTCCGTCAAGAGGCTAAATACAGACGTCGGTGGTGAAAAATTAATAGGAAGTTTTATTAGAATACATCCGCTAAGCGCACCGATGGATTTAAAAACCTGTCCTCATCCTGGACAAACAGTCAAATTGGACGAGGAAAACCGCTACGAATTTAACAAAATCCTCTTCGATGACTCTGTAGAGGTGAAATACGAGGTGAACGAAGAACGCAAATTCGTATACAGAGTTTTCGAAGAGGATTTTGTTAAATTCGTAGCGGTTTTCCTCGTCCAATTTGACTGTTTGTCCAGGATGAGGACAGGTTTTTAAATCCATCGGTGCGCTTAGCGGATGTATTCTAATAAAACTTCCTATTAATTTTTCACCACCGACGTCTGTATTTAGCCTCTTGACGGAAAACGAGCCAGTCGACGAGTCGAAAAATTGGTATCCTCTCTCCTCTATATCTTTGCAGCGTTGTTTCGAGAGCGTTGCTCGAGTGAGGTTAACGACGAGTGGTAGTAGGAACAAAAATAAACTGTGGATCTTCATGCTGAAAGCGAAACGTCCTCCGGTTTTCCGTCAGTGTATCGCGATAGAGTTTTTCTTTGTATTTGAAATTGGTGTGTCGAGTAAATTGTTATATAGGTATTTATTAAAAAATAAAGATTATTTTTTAAAAATGTTTTATTCATGCAGTGCTAATAAATAGCTTATAGTTAACAAAGGAAATACAGAATCAAAAAATAATTTTTTTTTGAAAATATGAAGAACTATTATTTTTTAAATGTTTTCTAAAATTATTGTTACGGTCCGGTTTCGAATTCGCCCATTCGATTGAATTCCAGTAATATTGGCCTCGTAATTATCGTTATTATCGTAGTTGCTGTCGTTTCCTCGACCTTGGGGCTCTTCTTCGGTAGATCTAGCAGTGGGGGTGACGGCGACAACGGGTCTGGCTTGCGGTAGCGGGGCATTAGCGTATTCCGATGATAGTTCTGGTTTGAATATATAGCGTAGATTGGCTATTAATAGTTTAAAGCATTTTGTAATAAAAACCACGACTATAACAAAAATTGTCGCTTGCGCGGAAAATTTAATCGTCGTTTTAAACATCGCGTTTTTCTTCCAAAGGTATTTGATTTTGTCTTCCGCCATATCAACGCCTTCCATATACTCTAAAGGGGTAAACCAAGAACAATCCGAGAAAGCGTCGTCGTCCTCCTCGTTAACGATCTCGCATATTCTGGCGCATTCGAGGGAAAAATAAACGCCGCAAAACGTTGAATTCTCGTCGATCGGTTGCGCGAAAGAATAAATTTCACCATCCTTGGAAATCACGTTGAACCTAAATTTGCGACGGTAGTCGTCGTTCACCGCGTATTTCAGCTTTATATTTTCTTGAAACTGGACTCGGATGAATTTGTGCGTAATATCATTAACGCGGAAAAATTCTCCGTTTTTTGGGCAAGATTCCAAATTGCTCGGCGTCGTTAAGCGATGTATTTCAAAAAAGTTTTCGATCGGCTTCTCGCATTCCCGATCCACGCTTTGCTCTTCGATGGAAAACGAACCTCTCGTTTTATCTTGCAAGTTGAAAAATTCGTCGTGTCGCCTTCCTCCTACATTTCTGCAATGACGTTCCGAGTCGTCTGGCGTCGCTCGATGAAGGAGCACGGCAAAATTTATAAGCACGGTTAAAAATAATTCCGAATACTTCATCTTTAATCGGTAGGTTTTTTTTCTATCCTTAGGCTAGCCTTTTAACGAACAGCCTTTTTGTACTCGAGGAAGGTGGTCGAGAATGAAGTTTGATCTAATACGTGAGTATATATATATAGGTGTTTGTATTAAAAAAATTTACATATTTTAATTTTTTATTTATACAGTATATAAGAAAATAACTACATAAAACAGTTTATAAAATAACAATAATTAAAACGCAATATTGAATAAAATATATGAATACATTTTTAAAAATTTTATGCGTTTAGGTAAACGCGAATGGCGATTAGAACATAACCGTAACATCGATCGAAATTAAAGAAATTATTATATATATGTATGTTTACGTGCATTTAAGTTCGTTCGTGTCATTGCCTTCAAAAAGATTTAGA
>JABUQX010078585.1:0-5000 GCA_015478945.1 Trachelipus rathkii
ATCTCTCATCATCATCTCTCATCTTCTCATCTCTCTGAAATCATATTGTTTATCATATAATAAGTAATAATATATAATACTTATATAAATCTATATAATATATGGTATAATATATATAATATAATTAATATAATATAATAAATAGTATAAATTAATATATATAAACTATACATATAATATAAATCATATATATATTATATATATATATATGGTATTATTATAGCTTAAGTATTATATATTAATATATTAAATAAGTATTATATATATAGAATATAAATTAATAATATTATTATATATATATATATATATTAAATATAGATATTAAATATAGTTATTAATAATATATAAATAAGTACTATGTTTTATATATATAACTATATATAAGATTTATATTAATATAATATATAAATAATATTAAATATATAGTATTATATATATATATATATAATATATAATTACCTAGGTATAGGTTGTTAAACTAAAGGAAATGAACACCTATTTATTATTGATCAATATATAATATCACTATATATCAGTTTTTTAATATAATATATACAAGCATTACAATGAGTGCCAATTCTATGAGTATAAAACATAGGGATCCGAAGCCACATACCTAATATTTATATGTATATGAGTAGATAAGTTACAACAGGTATAAATCATTAGTATTAGTACCTTTCATGACATCGGTCACAACCTTTTCACGGCTATAAAACATTGATCCAGCTTTATGAGAGCCACACCGTAGTCTTGATTTTCATATATGATGATATCCAGTAGGGTAATATACTCACCCGACTATGAGAGCTAATATCGGCTCATATTACCGCACTAACCATACTGCGAGCTACTACAGACAGAAAGCTATTAAGACAGCATATCAGCAGTAAAATTTAGTAAGTTGAAGGAAAAAAATCGTTCTATACCAATTTTTAACAATATTTAAGTATGAAATTATAAATAAAATAATTAAATATAATATTATATATATAATATAAATATATATATAATATATATATATATAATAATAATAATAATAATATATATAAAAATTACTAATATATTATATATATAAATATATATATATATAATATATAATAAATACAAAATATAAATTATAATATAATATATAAAGATAAGTAAAAAAAGGACTTATATATATTAATTACAGTTCAAAAAAAATTAGCAATAGTATCTAATAGAATAGCAGGTAACATAAAATATCCCGAAGCCTTTGAGTAAAGCCTTACTAAGAGTCATTTAAATTTATAGAGGTTATTTCCATTACTTCTACAGGTTTTCATATTTTGAGATTATTTTCTCAGAAGTTATTAAGTATATCTTCAGTATTCGTAAACACGTTCGAGATGCAAAAATATTTAGTATCATCATTGAATTATTTATCAATAGATAGTAATTAAATAAGCATAAATAACTATATACTACATAAATAAAAATATTAAATAAATATAAAAAAAATATAATTAATAATATTCATTATCATACACTTATGTAATTATTAATTATTAATTAGAGTTATTATATGATAATAATATATAGTAGCATAATTACATTAATTATAAAAAATCAAATTAGAATAAAAAATATGAAATAAAAATAAATTTAAATAAATAATAATATTTATATATTTAAAATATAATTAGTAATATAGTAAATTAAAAAATTCGTCATTTATTTTAAATAATATAAACTAAACTTCTAAGTTTCCAGTGTATAAATAAAAAATTATATCTTTTTAATTAATTAGTTTACTACTCTATAAAGGAAAAAAATATATTTATGAAATTATTTGAATAATGTAATAATTTTAATATATTGGAGAAAATTAGAAATGACTATGCTTGACAATGTCGATAATGATTTCCTGATAGAAATGGTAGGCAATAAATTTACTTAATTAAACATGATTGAAAATTTTAATCTTAATATGTAAAATCAAAAACTATATAAAGCACAAATTACAAATAAATTAGATTGCACATAACGTGCGTACAGTGCAAGAGTTATCGTTTCACTACATCAACAAAAACAACAACCAAAGGGAGAAAATCAACATATATCTCCGTAAAATAAAAGACTGAGTACATCGACAGGTCATTACTCCAAGCTCTCAATAGCTGGTGTGTAATTAGGATATTAAAATCAGTTGTGTTATTAAGATCTGAGACTTAGAAATCTGGAATTAATGAAGGAATAATCACAAACACGAAAGTATACGGTTCTAAGAAGTTAACCACTATTTCTGAACGAAAAGACTAAACAATCAAAACACCAAAAGACACTTCATGTAAAATAAGTATTAAGGCAATAAAAAGACTCTTACTAACTTCGTATAATAATTAGATAGTAATGAAATACGATTATCAATAATACATAGACATATACATATATGAAATATCATATTATATAGAAGATACCGCCATTACAATAGACCCAGTGAATAACATATAATATATTATTACTCCATGATATTAACGTAGCATGATAAAAGGGAACGCCGATACTTTACAGAGATTTACACCACTTAAATATATAAAGCAATAATTTAAAATCTGTATTATGTAAACAAATTGAGATTATTAGAAATATTAATTCAAAACAAATATTAACATGTAAACTATATCAAAAGTATCCTCTACCAATTCTTTACACAACTGTACATGAAAACACATTAGGCAAGGACAATAAGTGAGCACGTTTTTTAACATCAATGGTCACGGATGTTAACACCGCCAGAGTCAAATCTAAAAAAGAAAATTTTAGAATGAGATACTTTGGCAGAGATAATCAATTAAGGCCTCAAAGACATGCTATATGAAAGAATATAAAATCTGACGAGTAACAAAACATAGATAATTTAATAACATTTAGTGGAAGTATAATGCAGCTCCGGAATATTGGATGCACGCTTCTTTACGTTCCTCACACGCGGTAAAGGATCAACAAAATAATAGGTATTCCCTATAAATTAGAAAATCCATAAATGACTATTGGGTAAACAATGCAAAACTACTCGTAAATCAACAAAATATACTATTCTGTAAATAAGATTATAACAAGCAGGTCCTTAATCATCAAGAATTTAACAAGAAGAAAAGAAGAGGACACTTAATTACTTCCAGAGATGAGGTATGTAAATCTGAAGCCCCACACACTTCTTACCAATTGACGATATTGTACACCGGGCCATATTATATCCGCATAAAATATCATATCATTAGGTCGCATGCAACATGCCACACGGACTCTTATAAGATAGAAAACTTTTAACCGGTCTTTGAAGAATGCATATAGAGAAAATAAAACATAAGTATTCCTTAAAGCAAAATGAAACAAAAATAAGTTACTTCTCACAGCTCTATCTTGCATCATTAATAAATTATCTTCACTTCGCTCACTTGTATCGTCCCGTTACACACATTGTAATCCTTAGAGAAAATTAGTCACACCGATGCTAAGCTCTTACCAGCTCTGAACGCCACCCTCCCCCCTTTGATCTTATAAAGAGGATAAAAAAGAAAATAAATTCTGACGCGACCAACTCTAGTTTCGGAGATATTAACATAATTCACACGTGGTGGTCTTTTTATATTGGCTTCGCCACCACTTTCCAAATGCACTACCCCCCTAACCTATACAAGACGCATATACGCAAACGCATGATATTTCACGGTGCTCTTTAAGATCTTTATGTAACATTAATTTTAAACACAAATATGATATATATATAAACCTAATTAATGAGATCCGATGATTCAAACAGAATAAATACTTAGATATTTAGTTAACTTATATATAATTACTCTCAACCTCATACAGCCATTACACTATACATTGTTTTAGATAACTACACACACATGACGTAGGCAATAATTAGAAATGGAAGTTTGATTTAATTCAGATTTACGTGGTGGACTCAAAACGGTGAATTGGAAAAATGTGAGAGCCGTTAAATGTAAAAAAGGGAAGTGAAAGATTTATAACGAACAATTATTATATATCTTAAAATTTCTTAATATAAAAATCAAGTAAGAATATGGAATATATGTGAGAATTGGTGAAAGTTATAACGAGGAGTATGTAGAAATACTCAGCGGTAGGAGGAGAAGAGGTGAGAATAATAAAGTAGAGTGAAAAACAATTAATAATGTGCTTTTCACAAAACAAGTCTATACAATTGAAAAGTATTCGAGCATATCGCACAAGCATATGTCGTTAGATAGTGGCAAGGTGGGCAGACTTGGCGCTACCTATGGGAATAGGCTCTCATACATAGTAGACGATAGGATGGAGTGGTCTGACGTAAGATAACTATCGTTAGACTAGTTTAAACCATCAATACTAACCTAAAACTGGCAGGGTGTCGTTTTAATGAGCCAGGTTGATTTGTAAGAAGCCACATGACATATTCGGAAAAAGATACGAGATTAAATATGTGTGGGTGTTGTAAGAATCTACATAGTCTGCAACAATCTTACTAAAAATTAATATCATTTGTCTGTAAGATTCAATTATTAGAAGTAAGTACGCTTTAATCTCATTATGGGTCACACCAAGTCTAACGGTGTTGGGCCCGAATATGACAAACACTGTCACACCGGGAGGTTTACTTTTGTTACGCCCCGAGCAACTCTTTCTCACCTCTATAAAAGCCACGAGCGAGTCAGAGCACATTATATTAAAGCACAGACGACGAACAAATTCGTAAGTCATTTCTCTTTTGGAGTACAGAGCACGATGCGTCATAACTCTCAAGACAAGCCCTCCTGTTTTCAATACTCACGGGCTCCACGTCATACCACGCCTGAATTAATATTTTTGAGATTCAGGTTAAAATTCGAGCATGAACGCGAGGAACTGGAATTGAGTGTTACAGGCACGCTAGACCCGAGAGAACGCAGCCTACCGCAATTTAAACACTGAGTCATAACTTAACGGTGCGTACATTATCTTCCAATCACTCTATGAGGTAAAGT
>JABUQX010078585.1:10000-15000 GCA_015478945.1 Trachelipus rathkii
TATATATAATATTATATTATAATATATATATATATATTATAATATATATATATATATATATGTAATAATATATATATATATATATAATATATATATATATAGTATATACTATATTATAAATAATATATATAAATATAATATATATAGATATATAATATATAGATATATATATATATCTTATAGTATATGTTTAAAATATAATTAATAAATTTATTAAATAACACAAAAGAGTGAATATAGAAGACATAAATATATATAATATATATATAATACTATATATAAATATATATATAACTATATATTATATATATAATATAATAATATATATATATATTATATATATATATATATATATAATATATAATATATATATAATATATATATATATATATATATATATATAATAATATATATAATATATATAATATATAATATATATATTATATATATATATATAGTATAAGATACTAGATGATGATATATTATATATATATAAAGAATAATATGAAAATAAATATATATACAAATTTTTCTAAAATTTTTATATATATATATATATATATATATATATATATATATATATATATTATATAGAGTATATTATTATAACAAAGTACCGAATAACCATTACTCTGGTCAACAAATGATTTTGGAAACTACAAAAACGGGAATAGTTTCCATTAGTAAGTTTCCATGAATGCATGATGTAGTCGCAAAATGGACGTATCACGTCACACTTGTACTCTTATGAGTCATTACGAAAAATCAGTAGAAAATAAATATAATGTTCTCGCTGATAATATTGTAGTTATGCTCGCAGTTACAGAGGGTCTTTCAGTGCAAAGGTTGTGTCTTGTTCTGTTAGTCTTTTTTAATATATATATTAATAGTATATATATAATATAATATATATATATAATATATATATATACTATTATATATAATATATATATAATATAATATAATATATATATATAATATATATATAGTACTATAATATATATATATATAATAATTTTACAGCGCATTATTGTTAATTGTTTTCAATATATATTTAAAAAGGAATGAGTTCCAAAGCTGTTTTGTATAAATTCTCCAAGTCTTGCTACAGTATTGTGGAGAATACACACGAAAAGTCAACGTTAAACCAATTCACTCAAAATTGTTTAAAACGGCTTATAAACATTATTTTAAGTGTGTGTTGGGTGACCAGGATAAGCCATGGGCCCCACACATAACTGCCGTAGATGTTATGTTAAATAACCAGTGGTTAAAAGATGAAAAAGCGCATTTGCCTTTGGAGTGCCGATGTATTGGATGGAGCAAAGGAATCATATACAGGATTGCTTACTTTTGCTTAACAAAGCAAAACTAAAGCAAAACATGGCCTATCCGACAGATTAACTCAAGCCCAAGAGAGACACTGTCACCCCATCAATGATGAGAATCTACCGATACCTATAGCACCAGCTTCTAGGAAAGAGTCCTGACTCAGATGAAGATTTTGTTGACATCTAATGCTGGAGCATCGTGTGCTGCAGATTTACCATCACCTATCCCAGAACGAATCAAATGCAAACAACACCACATGATTTACGCAAACCGGAACTAAATGAGTTTAGTACGAACCTGTAATTTGTCTAAAACAGCAAGCTGAAATCTTACGTTCACGCCTGCAAGAGTGGAATTTGTTAGATCAAAAGGTTAATATTGAATTATATAGAAAAGAAACAGTTAATTTAGAGAAAAATATTTTTACAAAAAATACTGTAAATGTTCATGTCCAATGTTAATGACTTATGCGTGCCAGGCTCTGGTTATTCTGTATAATGGTGAACTGGCGTTATTTCAGAGACGCTTCCAAAACCAGCTAAAAAGCCGTCTATTGCATAGCTCAAAACAAGTTCCCTCAATTCCGGTGCGCATGCTTTTGGAATGAAGGAAACCAATGAAAGTATGTTCGAAAATATTGAAATGGCTATTAAATATTATGACCACACATGGCTTATCTGTTGTGATCTGAAAGTTGTTGGACTCCTTCTTGGTCTACAGGGAGGATTCACCAAACACTGTTGTTTTTTGTGTTTATGGGACAGCCGGGAAACTAAGTAACATTACGTACGAAAAACATGGAAAGAAAGAGATACATTTACCCCGGGCAAAGTGAATGTTAAGTATAAGCCCGTCTGTAGATCATAAGCGAGTTATTTTACCACCATTAACATATTAAACTGCGATTGCATGAAGAATGTGTGAAGTCCATGGATAAGAAGGAGATGGATTTAAATATTTATGTGACGTTTTTCGTGGCTTAAGTAACGCTAAATTGAAAGAGTACGTTTTCGTCGGACAGCAGATTCAACAACTACAACGTGACCACGCTTTTGACAAGAAATTAAACCATGATGAACTATCTGCATGGAATTCCTTCAAAGACGTTATTATACAGAGCTTCCTTGGAAACAAAACGAGTTAAAATACGATCGCTATAGTAGAGAGGTTGCTAGTTAATTACAAGAACTTAGGCTTGCAAGAATGTCACTAAAAGTACATTTTTTACATTCTCATTTGACATTCTTTCCACCAAATCTCAGGGCAGTAAGCGATGAACAATGTGAAAGATTCCACCAAGATATTCGAGCCCCCAAAATGGGGGAAAAAATTTATAGGGCAGATTGAGATGCAAGCAATTGATGAGTGATACTGCTGTTTTCTGAAAGAGAAGACACTTCAGAACATAAAAGAAAAAGTAGTTATCGAAAGTTCAATGTGGCACAAAATTCAGGAAAATTAAAAGGTAAATTATATATATATCATTTTTTATGTATGGTATGCATATACATACATGTGTTTATTACTCGCCGACATCATTAAACTCTGTAAAAATTTGACTATAAAATTAATTAATTTTATAGTCAAGTTTAATAATAAATATATCTTTTACAACATACGCATATTTGGAGGTATTATACCTACTTTGGAAGCTTGTAACTCAAAAACTATACGTGATTCAAGAATTCAAAAATCATTTTCGGAATCTGCATGAAAAATACGTATAGTTTCCCCTAATTTTATTTCAGTTACAAAAAATTTCCCAAAATTTGTTGACCAGTGTAATAATAATAAAAATTTTATCGAGATAGCAGATAACTCGAAAACCGTTACGCCGGATAAAAATTATCGCCATATAGTTTATCGGTAGTTTGGAACAAAAAATATCGCGATACCGATTATCGGTAAAAGATCTTATCGATAACAGATAACCGGAAAAACCGTTATCGCCGAAAATTATCGCGATAAATTATCGCGATAACGCCCACCTATAAGTTAATATATATATATATATATATATAGTAATATATATATATATATATATATATAATTATATATATATATATAATATATATATATTATATATATAATATAATATATATATAATATATATATATATAATATATATATATATCATATATAATATATATATAAAATATCCCGATCTCCCTTCCGTGTGGCCGTTAAGTAACTTTGTCTATTATATATATATAGATAATAATACTAATATATAATATATATATATATATATATATATATATATTATATATAGTAATATATATAATATAGAATATTAAATATATATATATAATATATATATATATATATATATAATATATATATATATATAGTATAAATAGACTCACTCAGAGAGAGAAAGCTTTAATTATAAATATGAAGCAGGACGTGCTGGTACAGAAGAAAAAGTGTCGTAGAAATGAAAAAACGATCTTCACTCTTAAAGCTTAATGCCTTCCAACTTTCAAGTTTCCAAACTCCAAAGAGGGTGAAGACTGAAGTTGTGCTAAAAAGCGTTGATGTTGGATCTGAGGAACTGGGGGTGTTTTTTGACTTTTTGTGTGAACGAGTGAATAAATTAAATAAGAAAATAAACGCGTTCACTAGAAAATTAAAGACAATTATAATCATAAAAAATCACTTAATTTTTCGATTAAAATAGAAAAAATAACAGTTAAGTATTAATGAAGCTAGGAATCTTCAAAATGATTTCTATTTAAGTAACAAAATAAATATTGATTCTAACAACGAAATTAATTTAAATTGGAAGGTAGACAACTGATACTTGGACGGCCTAGAAGTCTGGATCTTAAGAAAATCTATAAATTTTTAGTAATAATAATGAAATAATAATAAGAGGTTCGAACTTGGATGCCGGACGACTTATCATAAGAAAAGCTGTAGTGATGTACCCCAAAATACTAATTTTAATAATAGCTATTATAAAATCGTTAATTTAGTTAATGACATATTAGCGAAAACAATCTAATCGCCAGTAAGATGATTGAGACTAGTCGTTACTCGCGTGTTAACTGTAAATCAACCAAGGGAGTCCTGTTCCGGTATGAAAGATTTCTGCCAATGATTATCTTCGTCACCACTGGACATGAACACACTCCACAGAGCTACACGTAAATCAGGATCAGGCTAGTCTCGAGTGTAAAAAATAAAGTCAGAAAAATAAATTAAATTATAAAATATTTCATGAAAAAAGGAAAATTAAACTATGAAAATTTTTAATTCTTTCTTTTTAATTTTTATTTAATCAAGTTAGTGACCCTTTAATTATATATATATAATATATATATATATTAAATATATATATATAAATATATATATATATATATATATATAATATATATATATATATTTATATATATATAATATATATATATATATATAGTATAATATATATAAATATATAATATATATATATATATAATATATAAAGCCCAATTACTTATCATCTAAATGCACTTAAAAAAACTACTGACTGATATGCTCCGAAGTTCAATCTATTCTTTCATTGAGCAAACATTGTTTTAATAATGATTACTGTTCGTTCTGACGAGACCTGACGTCGCATTTACAGTAAGATATTTCCATTGCTACATAAACATAGCAGGAAAAGCATTTTTACTATCATTCCC
>JABUQX010078586.1:15000-27500 GCA_015478945.1 Trachelipus rathkii
AAGCATAGCAAAAATAAAAATAATAAAATAAATAAAAAATATATACAGGTAAACTTTTATATAGGAAATATAAGAATTTATCTGTATATATAAATTGTGTTAAAAAATAACATCCTTCCTTTATTTTTATTTTTTTTATTTTATATAAAATAAAAAGTGATATTTATAAATAATTTTTTTTAATATTTTTTTTTTTTTTTTTAATAATAATAAAAAAAATATGAGCGATATCGAAAATATAGATGAAATTGAAACAACTGAAGGAGGTTTTAAAGTTCCTTCAGGAAAATTAGCTACTGTTACAAAAAAAATTAACACTATTAAAGGCAAATTATGGCATGCTTTTTTAAACAATTTAGATTTAAGTTTTGAAATAAAATCTGATGAACTTCAATTAGATGCAAAAGTAGAATCCTTAAAAAATACTTGTAGTGAACTAATAGCAGAATCTGTAGAGTCAGATAAAATTCAGCAGTGGCTTACATTAAAATTAAAGCCATATTATGATTTAAAAAGTGACATTTCAAAATATATGAATAAATATGAACCAAAGATTAGACCACAAGATAGTGCTAGTAATATATCTAGTAAAGTAAGTATATCTAGTTCAAAAAATTCAATAGCCCAATCATTGTTGCTCGAAATTGAAAAAAGTAAAATAAAATTACAAGAACATGAACAATACTTGGCAAAGAAAAGGGAACAAGAAAATTTAGATTTGTACCAACATAGTAGTCATATAAAAAATTTAGAGCAAAGTTTAATAAAAATTGAACAAAAATTAGAAAGTCCAATTTTCAGTATTAGCGATACCTCTGTGAAAAATGAAAATAAAAATGTAAATTTTTCAGAAACTAAAATAAAAAGTATAGGTGAAAATAACAATCAGGAGTCTAAATTAGTAGAAATTTTAAAACAAAGGTTAGAAGTGAGTATTAATAATCCTCTTCCTATATGTGAACCAGAAATATTTTCTGGAAAGGATCCAACTAAATTTAAAGATTTTATGCTAGTTTTTAAAACTAATATAGAAGGAAAATGTGAAAATGAAATGAACAAGCTTTCCTATTTAATCAAGTATACAGAAGGTAAAGCAGAAAATATAGTAAGAAGTTGTATGCATTTAGATGAAAATATAAGTTATAAAAAGGCAGTAGAAAAACTCGAGAAACAGTATGGAAATGAACAAGTTATCGCTAATACATATTTGAAAAAGTTAGAAGACTGGAATGAAATTAAGAATGAAGATGGTGAAGCCATGGCAGATTTTTCTTTGTTTTTAGATGCTATTAATAATGCAATGGGAAATATTACTCCTTTAAATGAATTGAATTCTACTGGTGCTATTTATAGAATAGTTAAAAAACTTCCCTACAAGCAGCGTGATAAATGGAGAAATAAAGTTGATAGTATGTATGAAGAAAATAAAAAGGTAAATTTTAGTACATTTACAAAGTTTGTTGAAAAAGAAGCAAGGATCATGAATACACCTCTATTTGGAGAACTTGGCATTGGTACAAAACCCAAACAAGCCAAATTACAAAGTGAAAAAGGTAAGTCACTTTATACAAAAGAAAATAATAATGACCATAGAAATAATAATAATAATAATAATAATAATAATAATAATAATAATAATAATAATAATAATAATAATAATAATAATAATAATAATAATAATAATAATAATAATAATAATAATAATAAATGGAATAATAATAATGACAATAAAAGGAATTATGGTAGTAGTAAAAGTAGTAGTAATAATAATAATAAATCACAGTTTTGCAATTTTTGTAAAAAAGACAATCATAGTATACTTAAATGCAAAATTCTAGAAAAACAAAGCCAAGATGAAATAACAAAGTTCATTAAAGACAATAAATTATGCTTTAAATGTCTCAGATCAAATCACTTTAGTAATAACTGTAAAAGACCAGAAAAATGTGAAAAATGTAATAAGCAACATCTAACATTTCTGCATAGAGAAAAAGATAGTACCAGTTTAACAAAGAAAGAGCAAGATGGCTCAAACCCCTCACCAGCAGCACTCACTGTGAAATTAGAAGATAAAGATAAGAAAGTAGAGCCAAAAGAATCAGGAAGTAATGAAGCAAAAACCTTTCAAACAAAAGTAATAGAAAGCTATTTTATCCTGCAGTGCCAGTTAAAATTAAGCTTAAAGGTAAAGATAAAGTAATTAAGACATACATGGGTTTAGATACATATTCATCAGCATGTTTTATGGACTTAAATTTAGCTGCAGAACTAGGTATGTCATATATGAAACCTCAGAAAGATATAGATATAACTACTATGTATGGGCAACATAAGATAAAAACATACATTTTAAATAATCTAGAAATTTATGATATTGAGATGAGGAAATCTGAAACCATAAATAATATATATTGTAAAGAAAAATGGCCCTTTAAAATGGAAGAGAGTCCATCTATCAAAGATATAAATGGATTAGAATACTTAAATCATGTGCCCTTCAACTTCATAAAATCAAAAATTGGATTATTAATAGGAATGAATCAAAGTAAATTGTTAAAACCCATTGAAGTAGTGGAAGGTCATTATAACTATCCCTTTGCAGTTAAGTATTCATTTGGATGGGCATTACAAGGTTCGACACCAGATGGTATACCAGCATTCATGAGTTTAAGATGTCATAAAACACAAATACAAGAAGAAGATGATAATTTATTTGAAAAATATTGCTTAAGAGAGTTTTCTGAAAAGAATCCTGAACAAGTCTGTGACAGTGTTGAAGATCAAAGGTGGAAAAATAAGGTTGAAAATACATTACAAAGAACAATTACAGGTAAATTTCAAGTTGGTTTACCATTTAAAAAAGAAAATCAGCATTTTCCTAATAACAAAAATCAAGCTTTAGCAAAATTGTATTCATTAAAAAATAAATTTTTGAAGGATAAAGAATATTTTGTACAATATTGTGATAACATAGATGAAATGTTAAAACTTAATTTTGCAGAAAAAGTTGAGAAACATGAATTATTAAACAATGACAGATTCTATTTAACACACCATAGTGTAATCCATCCACAAAAGAAAAAATTGAGAGTAGTATTCAATGCAGCTTTACCATACAATGGTATTTCTTTAAATAATAGTTTACTCACAGGCCCAGACTATATTTCTAACCTACAAGGCATCCTTTTAAGGTTCAGAAAAGAGATCATGCTTTCATAGCAGATATAGAGAAGATGTTTTATCAAATACAGGTACTTGACAAAGATAAAGATTATCAGCGCTTCTTATGGTTCCCAAATAGTAATTTAGATAAAACTCCAGAAGAATATAGGGTTAAAGTTCATATATTTGGTAGTGTGAGCTCACCTTCAATTGCAAATTATGTTTTGAAGCAAACTACACATGTAATTGAAGCAGAAAAATTCAGTAAGTTAGCCAAAGATACCATACTTAGAAATTTTTATGTTGATGATTGTTTAAAGTCTGTGAAATCAGAAAATGAGGCTGTAGCAGTTTATAAAGAAGTTAAAGAAATTTTAAAAATTAGTGGTTTTAATCTGCATCAAGTAGCTAGTAATTCAAAGAAATTTTTAGAAAATATTGATAAACAAGACTTAAGTAAAGATTTTAAAGAAATAAACTTATCCTTAGATGAATTACCTTCACAAAAGGTATTAGGCTTAAGTTGGGACCCAGAAAAAGATTTAATGAAAGCTAGGGTAGATATACAAAATAAAGAATTGACAAAAAGAAGTATACTCAGTTGCATTTTTTCCATATATGATCCACTAGGATTTATTAGCCCAGTGCTACTAGTAGCTAAAAAGATATTTCAAAATTTATGCGATAAAAAGGTTAATTGGGATGATGAAATTCCATCAGATATAAAAAAAGTTACATAAAATGGCTAAATGATGTTAATAAGCTAAATGATTTTCAAGTCCCTAGGCCATATAATCCAAATTGTCTAAAGTATAAAAGTGTAGAACTACATTATTTTTCAGATGGTTCTCAAATTGCATATGCAGCAGTAGCATATATAAGATTCATTGGAGAGAATAATGAAATATATTGTTCATTGGTGTTATCTAAAACAAGATTGATACCATTAAATAAAAATTTGATGTTAACTATTCCAAGAATAGAACTGAGTGCAGCAAAATTAGCAGTCAACATACACCAAATTTTAAAAGATGAATTAGATATGAACATAAGTAAAGAGTATTTTTGGATAGATAGTGAAATTGTATTACAATATATTAAAAATGAATCAAAAAGATTCAAAAGATTTGTACATAATAGAGTTAATTCTATTAGATCACAAACAGATATAAGCCAATGGAATTATGTACCAGGCAAGCTAAATATTGCAGATATAGCAAGTAAAGGGATATCTGTTAATGAGTTTTTGAACAATAAACTATGGAGCACAGATCCAGAATTTTTGTACAAAGACAAAGCTCAATGGCCTGAGCAAAATAAAGAAAATAAATTAGATGATGAAAATGATGAAATTATAAAAAGTAAACCAGTAATGGCCATACAACTACAAGAAAGCTCAACAGACAAGCTCATACATTCTGTCTCAGATTGGATGAAATTAAAAACAAAAGTAGCATGGATTTTAAGAGTTAATCACAGAATTAAAAAATGCAGAATTAAAAAAAGAATTTCATGATATACAATACAAAATAAAAAAGAAAGAAGCCTTACCAAAGAGGCACATTTTGGCAAAATTCCTACCATTTATAGATGGTAATGGAATATTAAGAGTAGGTGGGAGGAATAAAAATCTGAATGATGTATCATATGATTTTAAACATCCAATTATCTTGCCAAATAGTCATGTTACAATGTTAATAATGAGACATTACCATAGAATAAATGGACATTTAGGAAAACAAACAGTTTTAAATGCTTTAAGAGAGAAATACTATATCATTGGACTAAGTAGAAGTATTAAGAAGATCCTAAAAGATTGCATAATATGCAGAAAGCTCCATACAAGGCCAACTCAGCAGTTGATGGGAGATTTGCCCAAAGATAGATTAGAATGTGATATACCACCATTCACAAGTATTGGTATTGATGCCTTTGGTCCTTTTCTTATAGTAAGGGGAAGGGGGAAAGTAAGAGAAAAAAGATATGGATTGATATTCTCATGTTTAAGTAGCAGAGCAATACATTTAGAGATGTTATATTCATTAGATACTGATGCTTTCATCAATGCTCTAAGAAGATTTATCAGCCGCAGAGGCAATGTGAAATTAATCCGATCAGATAATGGATTGAACTTTGTGAAAGCTAACAAAGAATTAAAAGGACAAGTTAAAAATTGGAATAACAAGCAAGTAAATAAATTTTTTGAGCAAAAAGAAATACAGTGGATATTCCAATCCCCTCATAGTTCTCATAAAGGAGGTCATTTTGAAAGACACATTAGAACTGTAAGAAATATATTACAATCTTCACTCTTAGAACAGCCAATAAGGTTGACAGATGATAACTTGAACACTTTGTTCTGTGAAATAGAATTCATTATAAATAATAGACCAATAACAGAATTTTCAAATGATTTAGAAAACTTAGAAGCTTTGACACCAAATCATCTACTAACTCTTAAAGGCAATATAACTTTTCCTCCAGGATTATTTCAGGACAAAGATTGCTATTTATATAAAAGATGGAAACAAGTTCAGTATCTTGCTGATTTGTTTTGGAAAAGATGGATCAAAGAATATGTCCCTTTATTGCAAAAAAGAAGTAAATGGTTAGCAGAAAAGGAATCACACCAAGTGGGAGATTTAGTCCTTTTAATAGATGACTTCAAACCAAGAAATATGTGGAATTTAGGAAAAATAGTAAAAGTTTACAAAGATGACTCAAACAGAGTGAGAATAGTAGATGTGAAAATAAATAAAGACAAGAATACTTTAAATACAACAATTTTGAAAAGACCAATAACAAAATTGATCTTGCTGAGAGAAAGTGCAGGATTATAACAAGAAGACAACAGAATTATAAACTTAAGGAAACTAAGAATAACAAGAAAACTTAATATTCTTAGCAAAAAGGGGGAATATGTTATATTTTCCATTAAAATATAAAAAAAAAATAATAATAATAATAAAAAAATAAAAAGGAAAATTAAAGAAAATTCATTACTATTCATACTATGTGAACATCAACTATGGTTACAAAAATTACCAAAATATTAGATATGTAGAAAAGCAAAAATTGATTGCAACACAGAGAAAATTGCTGAGGAAATCAGAATAGAAGGTGGGGCAACATTAAGGGCTTGCAAATAGAATAAAGGCTAAAGAAAGCCCAATATTAAGAAAAACCAAGTAATTAGAAGATACTGCAAGCAAATATAATCTATTGCAGAAACTCAAACAAGCTATTGAAGCAACAAACTGTCAACTTTGCCAAAGCAAATTGAGAAAATAAAAGCAAAGTACAGCATTGAAATTCAATCAACATTAAGCCATTTGAAGAAGCACTTAGTACCATCTATTTCAAGAGCTTATTAATTTCACAAAGAAGAAACTAGTAAGGTGGAATTAATAGCAATTGACTAAATTCTTCAATCATCTAATATATGAATAAAGAAGCCAGAAGAAAATTTAGAACACCAAGAAAAACTCTACACAAAAGCTAAGAATTCAAAAGAAGAAATTTAAGTAAGGAATTTGTCAGCTATATGATTAGAGTGACCAATCTTCAAGCAACTTTATTAATAAAGCAGCAGTCCTACAATTAAGTAATATCAAAGCCAACCACCCTAATCTCAGCCATTCTGAAATCCAAATACATCAGTAATTAGAAGGTAATAGTTATATTTATAGGTATTAATATAGTTGGTGTGAATGTGGTATTAATATAAATAAGTAACATCTATGAGTTTTCAAACAAAAGCTAAAAAGGACAAAAATAAATAAAAAGTCCAAAAAATACTGATAATTTTTTATTGAACACTTATTAACAGGAATAACTAATTTTCAATGCAACCAATGTATAATTATTATGTTTATTTTTTTGGTATTTGGTATTTGTACTTTTATATATTTATAGTTTTGTTATATTTTTATATTTTTAGAACCTGTTCGAATATATCTACGATGTTTAAATAAAATTCACAATTCGAATCGAGTATTTCAAACCACTGATGAAAGGATTTCTCATTGATGTTATATATATATATATATATATATATATATATATATATATATATATATATATATATATATATATATATATATATATATATATATATATATATATAATATATAATAATTTTTATATATATATATATATATATATATATATATATTTATATACAAGCTTATATTTCCACTATTCATTGGCTACCTTCAGACTGGTCGAGCGAAAGTGGTACCGCGTCAGAGATTTGTCTGGAGGTAGGAAAGTGTTGGTTTGTGATCTGGTCTTCATTATCCCAGCTACCTGGGACTTGGTCACAAATCCCAACACTCTTACCCAACACAAAATAAATGTAAACAACACATCCATCCTAAAAAATATAAGCCATTCCCAAAAAAGAAAAATAACTGAATCTCTATATATTCACAATACCACAAACTTTAATAAAATACCTGGTCAGTTCACATTCGACTACATCCAAAACTCGATACTGTTATCATCAAAATATTTCACAGACTTAAATAACCAAAAACAACCCAACCAACTAACCTCCCACAAACCCTTCATTTTGATCTGTAGTTTAAGTCCTTCCTTTACTTGAAAAAGGTCTTATGAACAACTTAGACGAAAGCTTGTCCCGTGATAACCATAAATAATGTTTTCCATCGATTAGTGCCCTAATTTTGGCTTTAATTGAGCCATTCCCCGTTTTAATTCCTCTAAGTGTTATAAATCGATCTCCTTAAATTAAACCATTCTCCGTTTTTAATTCCTTTAAGTATTTTTAATAAATCAATCTCATTTGTTTACAAAAAAAAAAAGTACCACAATAACCTTAAATACCGATTAGTGTTCTATGTTTAACTTTTTAATTAAGCCATTCTCCGATTTTAATTTCTCTAAATGTTTTTATAAATTAATCACTTTAATGAAACCATTCTCCGTTTTTAATTCCTCTAAGAGTTTTTAATAAATCAATCTCTCTCGTTTATACCACCAACTACAGAAGGATAATAAGAAACACATTTAATCTTTTAATGAACTAATATATTTCATCACGCCAAGGTTTCTACATTTATTATTTAAGCAATCCACCTTCAAGTGGTTAATAACTTTATATATATATATATATATATATATATATATATATATATATATATATATATATATATATATATATATTTATATATATATATATATATATATATATATTAATATATATATATATATAAATTTTTATATGTATATATATATATATATATATACATATATATAATATAAATATATATATATATATATATATATATATATATATATATATATATATATATATATATATATATATATATATATATATATATATATATATATATATATATATATATATATATATATATATTGTTCCGTTATTCACTAGTTCCTAGAATAAATTTAATAGCTCATCCATTTATAATATTAATACAGGAATAAGAGGTCATTCGGAAAATCAACTGATTGCTTCCCAACTGTCATTTCAATTTGTAAAACACCATGTAAATAAACTTAAAAAATATAAAATAACTTATGCCAAGGGTCCAAATCTATGTAAAAATAAACCCTACGTTCAAGTAGTTTAAGAATTCCCTATATACATATATAAATATATATACATACATACATACATACATATATATATATATATATATATATATATATATATATATATATATATATATATATATATATATATATATATATATATATATATATATATATATATATATATATATATATATATATATATATATATATATATATATATATATAAAATATATATATATATATATATATATTTATATATATATATATATTGAGGCGGTAAATTTTTTTCAATCAAACCATCACAAAATGAATGAAGTACAATGTATAATTGAAAATTCTTTCAAAAATAAGCTTTTTTTTTTTTTTTTTTTTTTTACAGTTATCACCACCGCTCACGGGCAAAGCCCTATTCAAGGAGGGGGTGTTAAAATAAACAAAACTTCAACTAACGCAAATTACGCAGATGAGCACAGACGCGGGCCTTAAAGTGAGGGAGATTAAATTGAGTAGGAAACACAGAAGATGGAAGAGAATTTCACAGAACAGAGGTGGCAGGAAAGAAGGAGGCACCGCAGAGAACCAGTCTGGAGTTGCTAATATCAACACAAAACTCATGTGCCGACACAGCACCCCTAGTGCTACGAGGTCGTCTTAAAGGTGGTGGCACGCGAGTGGAAAGTTCCCTCGAGCACTTGCCGCTACGGTACCTATAGAAAAGAGATAAAGCACCAACATCGCGCCGCAAAGATAGAGGGTCAAGTGAACTAGAAAGAAACGGACAGTTTAAGTCTTTTTGCCTTTGACTCGACCTTATCCAAAAGCCGGGTGAAACCTGAGCCCCCCCCCAGATATGAGAGCAGTACTCCATACAAGGGCGGATGAGGCCCTTGTATAACTGGAGTAACTGTGAAGAGGAAAAAAAGTCTCGCAGTCTAAACAGAACTCCCAGTTTCTTTGAGGCCGCCCTAGCAACCAACCGTTGTGATGTGAGGTTTCCAAGACATTTTTTGTTTATGTTAAGGCCAAGGATGTTTATATTGTCAACAGGAGAGACGAGAGAACCGTCGAAAGAGATAGGAAAGTTAGAAGGTGTCTTAGAGAGGGAGATTTGAAGAAGTTGAGTTTTTAAAGAATTGAATTTCACAAGGTTCAGACGACCCCACCCGGAAATTCTATCCAGATCAGCGAGAATAGAAATCGGAAAGATTAAGACGAGAGGCAATTCTAGAAGTAAAAGAGGGAGCAGAATTGAAATGAGTTGAAGAATGAAGGGTTGAGTCATCGGCATATGAGTGAATAGAGTTAGATGTGCAGGTGAGAAGATCATTAATGAAAAGTAGGAATAAAGTAGAAGATAAGACAGAACCCTGATGAACACCACTATTGACAGAAAAGGAAGAAGAAGTCGCCCCATCAACAACAGCCGATATTGAGCGATTTGAAAGAAAACTAGACATAAGTAAGCAAAGAGAAGGAGGAAACCCAAAGGAGGGGAGCTTGGAGAGCAGTGACGCGTGCCATACCCGGTCAAATGCTTTGGATATGTCAAGCGCCACCACGCAAGTCTCCCCGTAGTTCCTAAGGGCGGAAAACCATAAATCGGTTAAATAAGAAAGTATATCACCAGTAGACCTCGAACGCCGAAAGCCGTACTGGCGATCGGAAAGAAGAGAATGAGATTCCAGATGGTCTAAGAAGTGAGAGTTAAGAAGGGTTTCAAAGATTTTAGATAGAATACAGGTGAGAGCTATAGGGCGATAGTTAGAAGGATCAGAGCGGCTTCCTTTTTTCGGAATAGGTTGGACATGTGCGTGCTTCCAACACTGAGGGAAAGTGTTAGTATTGAGACATAGAGAATATAGTTGAACGAGGGGAGGCCAGCTCGGAAGCACACTCCTTCAAAACTCGGGGAGGAATGCCATCCGGGCCACCCGCCTTCCTAACGTTCATAGATCTCAGGAGCCCATGCACCCGATCAAATGTAATCAAAGGCAAAGACATAGGACACCTGAGAGGAGAAGGTAGAGGAGGAGGAATGCCAGAATCGTCCAGGGTTGAGTTAGAAGAAAATAGGAGGCCGAAGAGATTGGCCTTTTTAGTTGGAGAGTTAGCAACAGAGCCATCAGATCGAATAAGAGGAGGAAAGGCAGATTTACAGAAGTTGTTAGAGATGTTTTGGCAAGAGGCCAGAAAGATTTGTCAGTAGGAGAACCAAGGAGGTTAGCGCCCTTTCGTTTGATGAAAGCCCGCTTTGCTCGTCGAAGAGTATCCCTGCAACGATTTCTAGCTGAATGAAAATTAGCGAGAGTGATAGGAGAACGAGAATTTTTCCACTCCCCGATAAGCGCTGTCTCTAGCCTGAATGGCCAGAGAACAGGCACGATCGAACCATGGATTATGAGGAGAGAAAGATTTAGTCGAAGAAGGAATGAACCTGCTCATCCCGTCAACGATTACAGCTCCCACCTTAGTGGCAGAAGCCGAAGCGTCATCAGAGTCAAAGCAGTCATTCCAATTATAGTTAGCGTAGAAGCCCGATCAAAGTGCCAGAAAAAACGCATAGGGCAAGATGGAGCTGTTGGAGAGAAAGTATTAAAGTTAAGAGATATAAGGTTGTGGTCAGATTTACCAATAGGAGCGAAGGTAGTGTATTTATAGAGAGAAGGACTAGTGTGAAACATAGGTCAAGTGTGTTCAAGAATTGGTTCGGGAGATCCGGAATGTGTGTAGGTTCTTTGATTAGTTGCTCCAGATCAGTTGAGAATGCTGAAGGATTCGGCCTCCTCCCCACCTAAATCAGTATGAGAGTAACCCCAACCTTTCAGTGTTGTGTACATTGAAATCCCTAAATAGAGGACCTCAGTATTTGGATGAGAAGATATAACAGTCTCATGAGAGGTAGTAAGATATTCAAAGAAAGAGTGAAAATCTGTTCTGTTAGGAGAACAGTAGCAGAAGCACAAGATTATTGTAGTAGAAGGAAGAAAGATTTTGAGCCACAGAGCATCGAAGTTAGGAGATTCGAGATTCACGAGACGTGTTACAGGAGTATTAATGTTTACATAGGCACACACTCCACCCTTCAGACGGAAATTATGAAATAAGTTATAGTTGGAAACATTAAACGAGTTAGAGGATGAATTCTTAGCCATCTGAGTCTCAGACAAGAGCAAAAGGTTAGGGATAGAGTTAGTGAGGTGATATTCCACAGAGGCAAAGTTAGATTTTAAGCCGCGGATGTTGGTAAAGTTAATGTAAAGCCCGCGCCCTCGCAAACCTGCCATCTTTCACACACACACACACACACACAGACACACACACGCGCAAATAAGAACAAATAAGAACAAATAAGAACAAAAGGAGAAAACGGAATAAAAAAAAAATTTAACACACACTAAATACTAACTTAAAAAATTTAAGTACAAAAATTAAATAAACACATGCTACTGTACAATGAAAAAATAAAACTTAAACCTATATAACTTTACTACACTCGGGTAAAATATTAAAATTTGTTAAAACCCAAAACTAAAAAAAAAAAAGAAAAAAATTTAAAACTAAGACTTATCTTTTAAAACGTCAATCGCAGACCTCGCCGAAACGAATAAATGATTAATTACCAGATAAAATTTAATAAAGCTTTCAATTAAAACAAAATGTTTGATAAAATACACATACACTTTCACTATACACAGCACAACATAATAATAACGATAAATAAAATAAAGATAAACATTCAACAAGGAGCACTT